>OMNW01009618.1:0-20803 GCA_900303245.1 Selene dorsalis
ACCCGAACCGGGACCGCGACCGAGACCGGAACCAGAACCGGAACCCGAACCGGGACCCGGACCGGGACCGGGACCGGGATCGGGATCGGGATCACACACGTTGAGATGATGTGCTGTACACATGATCCCTGCCCTGTAGCTGCTGATAGTGGAGCTGTGCTTTCTTTTAACATGCATCTTGCATATGAGCCTTATCTGACAGAGAGGCCAGGTGAGGAGAGCAAAGCAGCAGCAGAGAGCAAAAAGTGTGTGTATCCAGGAAATACACACACAATAAGTTTTTCCACAAATTTTTCCCATATTGGCATCTTTCTGACGACCACTCTGAAACTTGGAGAAATGCATAAAAACAGCCTCTAGAAGCCATTACAGTGAAAATATGGTGAGGACCGGCATACATGTCCTCACTTTACAAAATGGTCCTCATTCCAAAGGTTTAAAATTCACACTTGTCCTCACAATGATAGGAGTACAAACACACACACACACATACACTTCACACCTTAACTTCTCTGTACTGTGTTGTCGTCTTGTGTAGGAACTGAATAAAGTTCAGAAGAAGATGGAGGAGAAGGCTCAAAGGCTCAAAGAGAGACAGGAGCAGTGCACACAGCTGGAAAGTGGTCTGAAAGAATGCAAGGACAAACTACTGGCCTCGGAGCAGCGTGTAGAGCAGCTGGAGGGGCTCAGTAAGGTGTGTGGTCATCTTGTAATCATTTTTATGTTTGTTTTGAAATTCTTGTGGTTTGTAATGGCTGATACTGAAACTGATGTTAAATTGACAGAAATTGGAGTCTCAGGTCGTGGAGCTGCAGGCCACACGAGATCAGGTGCAGCAGGAAGTAGAGAAGCTGCAGAAGGAAGGATCAGAGGTTAAGCGAAAAGCTAAGGACCTGCAGCGCTCGCTGGACACAGAGAAAGCAGGGTGAGAGAAAGTTTTCTAGTGCACCAGCTTTGATGAATATGTGATTAATATATATTTGTTCTATTTTTTAATAAATTACTTCAAATGGGTCATGTATGTTGTTTCACTGTTAAGGGTGGCGACACTACAAGAGGAGTTGAAGAAAAAGGCAGTGGCTTTGAGTGACAGCCAGCAGCAGCTGGAGTGCTGTGAGCAGGATAAAGCTGCTCTGAAGGTGAATCTGGACAAGGTGACCCAGGAGGGAAAGACTCAGCATGCAGAGCTGGACAAGAAAGTGCAGAGTCTGGCAGCAGACTTACAAAGGGCCCAACAGGAGAAAGAGGCTCAAAAGAAGGAGTTTGTCACTGCTCAGGAGAGCCTAGGGAAGGCTAATAAAGCACTGAAAGACAGTCAGAGTCAACTGGATGCAGAAAGGAAGAGCCATAAGTCAGCCATGGAGGAGAAGGTAGGTTTAGTAATCTGCAGATGCTGGCAAACTATTTAAAAAAAAATTTATATTGTTGTTCCATTTTTCTTGCAACAGAGAGTATCAGAAAAACACTTTTAGAACATCAGGACATTCACAACATTAATGTGTCTCAATCCCCAGGAAAAGTCCAATGAGAAGGCCCGACAGGAGCTATTGAAGAATAATGAGATCATCACCAAGGCAGTGAAAGAATCTAAAGAGCAACTGGAGCAGATGAGAGAGGTAAATGAGTGAAAAGAAGGTATTTTGAACATTTTGTTTTGAACCTTACAGCTTAAGGACTGTTCTATGTCTGTAAATTTTCAGGCAGAGAAAACGCTGAAAAGGCAGCTTACATCATTAGAGCAGCAGCAGTCAAAGACTCAGGAGGCACTGAAGGTAAAGGAGAATGAGCTGGAGAAAGTGCAGGCACAACTAAAGACAGCCCAGGGGTCCTTTGAAGAGGAGATGAAAAAAGTGAAGGGCCGAGTGACACAGTTACAGGAAGTTAATGTCAAGAAGGTAAGGAGCATTTTATTTACTGTGGACAGTTGTTAATATACCTAACCACAGGTCTTTTGTCCTGTCTTATGTGATCTTATTTCATCTGTTGTCAGACATACGGCTTCTTCTTTTTGTTGCTGTCCTATTTATTTCCAGCTCAAGCTTGTACTGTCTTTGTTTAGCTACAGTACTTCAACCATATTGTGTAGAAATCCGTCAAATTGTTATTTCCAATCTATTTCTATGTTCATTGCTGCCATTTTTTGTTTTTTATTATATTTATCTATCTATTTTACTTTTACTTACTATAACAACATTTTCCACGGGTTTGTTGTGAAGGAAGTTATGTAATGATTATCTGTGGATATGTAAATGAATGTGTGTTTTGACTCTTATCTTCAGGCAGAGGAGGAAAGTAAGCTGAAGGCCCAGGTGGCAGAACTCGGCCAGGAGTTGACCTCTGAAAAGAACCGGACAACAGAGCTGCAGAAGACTTTGGCGCAAAGTCAGGAAAGTCTCAATAAGCTTCAGTCTGACTTCTACGGCAAAGAATCTGAGGTTTCTGCCCTGCGTCAGGACCTCAAGGTACGTTAATGCATGAAGAGTTGGAGCTAGAGACAGGTAATAGCTCGATTTAAGGAGGCTGTTAAATGTTAAATTCAGTCATCTATTTGAAATAATTCTTCTGTGCAGCTCCCACAAGGTCACTTCTGGTTTTACCCATGTCTCTTCTAACCCACTCTAAAAAAAAGTGATTTCCGATCTTTTTTTGGCTGTAGGCATCTGAGGAGAAGCTGAGTGTAGCCCAGGAGGAGTTGGCTGCTAACCGAACCCATCAGACTGGTTTAGAAGCTCAGATCCAGGAACTGAAGACGAGCCGCAGCTCACTGGAGCAAGAGCTCACCAAACAGGGCCAGAAGCAGCATCAGCAGGAACAAACACTGAAGGATCTACAGAAGCAACAGGTCAGACAAATGGATTAACACACATTCACACTTGACTCAATGTGATAGGGTTGATGTATTCTAAATTGTTCCTGCTCTCCCAGAATCATGTGAAAGAGGAGCTGGAGAAGGAGAAGAGCAAAGTGGAGGAGCTGAACAAAGCCAAGATGACCCTGGAAAGAAATAACAGCAAATTAACTTCCGAGTTAAAAGCACTTACAGAGAAGAGTGAGAAGGTCAGTTAATTCTTTCTTTTCTTCGAAGGGAGAGGAAATCGAGACTTAATGAATTCCAAACTGAAATCTCTAAAGATGTAATAGTTAAAATCTGCATGAATGTAGACAATGGAGACCATTTTATGTCCCACACTGACATGGCCTGCTTCCCATGCTTGTGTCTTACATAAACAGCTTAACTCAGGGTGACTGCAGGTCACCAGGGCCACATTCTTCAAAGGTATAACTGAGCATGCTTGAGTTGGCAATTTGACATAAGCTTGGACTTCTCAGTTCTTCAAAGCTGTCTTTAAATTGATCTGGAGCTGTTGTCAGAGCAATCACTTCCAAATTTCAGAACCTGCTCAAGCTGTTTAAAATCTGAAATCTGGTTTTCATGTGTGAGATGACACTTCCTCACCAAAGTATTCGCTCACTTTATTGGTTGCTTTTCAGGAGCTAGGTGAGTTGCGGGAGGCCAAACAGCTGTTGATCCAGCAGAAATTGGAGTTGCAGGGTCAGGTGGAGGCAGGCAAAGGTGCCCTGGAGAAAGAACAGAAAGAGCACCAGGCCACCAGGGACGGCAGGAGCCAGAGAGAGGAGCAGCTCCTCGCCCAAACCAAAGAAGCCCGGGATCAGCTGGTAGACTCTCTCACCAAATGTAGTTTTGAATCAGCAGATAAGATGTCATTCATTCCCCTCCTCATTCTTTCTTGTGTTATGTTAAATGTGTTTTTTCTAAAGGTGGCAGAGAAGCGAGCCAGAGAGGAACAGGTGAAGCTTAAAGAGGAGGCAGAAGCCAAGTTGGGTGTGCAGGTGACTGCTCTGAATGAAAATGTAGCCACGCTGAAGAGAGAGTGGCAGGGCAGCCAGAGGAGAGTCGGTGAACTGGAAAAGCAGACGGATGAGCTGAGGGGAGAGATCGCTGTGCTGGAGGCCACCGTCCAGAATAACCAGGACGAGAGACGGGCTCTTTTGGAAAGGTGCGTTGATTTGTTTTTTGTTTGAAAAACACGCCACCTTGCAGGTTACAACTATTAAACATTGATCCTTGAATGGGCTTGGCTGACCTCAAAGCTCACTGAAGTGTATGGTTAGTCCCGAGAAGCTGTTTAATTCCCTCTGTCTGACTTGAATCAGCTGTGTACATGTGTGATGTGGAGGGTCCCAGTCACATAATGGAAATGATCCACAGTTGCCCAGATTTTATGTTGAGCTTTAAAGGAATGAAGTTTTACAGTGTATGTAACAAATTCTTTCAAAACAAGCACCTGCCCTCGATTCCAAGAAAAGAAATGTTACAGTTGTGTTATATAAATTCTGGTTAGCACATTGATTAAAAGCTTCTGTATTATAAGTCTTTATCATCCTGAGCCTTTGGCTTCAGGGAAGTTTTACTCACATCTCTCAGACAATTTAGAATTCTCTCATTTTCAATTCTTAATTTTTAAAGAACTTAATTTCCTAGTGCATAACAGGATAATTAAATGTCAAATCCATCATATATTAGGCCTATTAAGGCTGCTCAATGTACCAAAGATAGGAAAAGAGCAGAACATGATAGTCTGGCTGAATAAATGAACAGACTCTGAATATGAGTCAGTAGGTTTGTCCTTTCCGGATTGCTTCAAATCCTGCTAGCTTTGTTATTAGCTCCTTACCTCGGCTTTTTAAAAAATCATTATTGATGAGTTATTTTTGAAAACATGCATCAACCGTCATTGCCTGGTTGTTTTAAGTACTGGTGCTTCATGCTGAAGTGAATGGGGGTAAATGTGGATAGACAAAATTGAATTGATATGAAGCAAAACCACTTGTTAACACAGTGCTGTGACAGCACAGAGCTCTGCTGAATACCAATCACCTAGAGGACATCATCATCATCATCATTTTATTACTATTCCCCAAAGCACTTCACTGCTGAACATCTCAATTAACAATCCTCCTCTGCAGACTGTGGTAGGACACTCTCCTGGGCCATGAATTAAGATGAGCACAAACAAATCATCTGCGCTCCGCTGTTGTGTTTCAGGTGTGTGAAAGGCGAGGGTGAGATAGAGAAACTGCAGGCCAAGGTGGTGGAGCTGAGGAGGAAGCTAGACGACACGACAGCAGCCATGCAGGAGCTGGGCAGAGAGAACCAGTCCCTCCAGGTCAGTCACAAAACAATTATCTGTCATATAAATATAAAAAAGAAACACTTTGGAGCAAATATGTGTGACCAGGATGTACAGTTACCAATAGTTTGTACAAAATGTTTTCTGTTGGTGGTTTAAGATCAAGCAGTCACAGAGCCTAACCAGGAAGTGGGCCGAGGATCACGAGGTGCAGAACTGCATGGCCTGTGGGAAAGGCTTTACTGTCACCGTCAGGAAGGTAAGTAGGATTTTTTTTGTTGTTGTTTTTAAAACTAACAGCGCATAATATCTCATTTTTGAGTGTCTGCCTTGTATCTTTCTTTTGTGAATATCCAGCACCACTGCAGACATTGTGGAAACATTTTCTGCGCGGAGTGTTCATCGAGGAACGCCCTCACGCCGTCCTCGAAAAAGCCAGTACGGGTGTGCGAGACGTGCTTTGAGGAGCTCCAAGGCTGATGTCCCTCTCATCCCTTTGCTCCCCACTCCCCACCCCTATCCCTCTGTTCCCAGACCACACTCTTTCCCTCCCTTTTCCGACTCCAGCAGGCAGAAGGCGGTGTGTCTTTGTCATATTTAATGTGCACTATAAAGGACAGACCCTGTGCGAAAACTCCCACCTGCATGCGACGTGAGGCTCTGGCGTAGAGGGAAATAACTTAAAGAGACACCAGGGCCACGTGACGGGATGGGGGTGGGAACTGGTTGGGATTGTCTGTATCTGTTTCTGTGCCTTTGCTACTCCTGTGGACTGCCAGAGAGCGGAGACAGGGAGAACTAAAACACCATCCATCTCTTTGAGTTCATGTTCACATCTCCATCATTGTTTGGCATCATTAGCAATTGCAAGGTGGCTGCTTTTGTGTGTTGTGACGTCTGTTGTCAGGAGGTATAAAGACAGTCTGACACTGCAGGCGTGATTGGGAAAAATTCGTAATTATTGTAATAGTGATGTTGAAAATCACTGCTGCCCTACAAAGTTCATTGCAGGTAACTATTTTGTCCAAAAAATATCTGTAAATGCCCAATGTAACATATTTTCTGCGTATAACTTAATATATACATCAATTAGATCGTCAACTAAAAAGTCACAAAGCTTAATTAAATTGTCATTTTTATAGCAAGAAGCTTCAATAATTACAAAAATATTTTTGTAAAACTTTCCAATTTAACTGATAGACTGTATTTAATGTGTTTAATGATGATTTTTACTCTTGAACTCAAACTCATTTCTGAAATAGTTTTTCAACCATCAGCTTCTGTTTGCCCCAAAACAAGGCTACCAAAATCTGATAGTTCATCAGCTGTTTTAATTTGATGTGTGAGGAGACAGTTTCATGTATGTGCATCATGTTGTGCAAATTCACATGGGTAAAATGCACTAGATCAGTTAGAGTTTAACAGCTGAAGGGAAGTCATTACAGCTTGAGGTGTTTTTTCCAATATGAATTTTAAACTGTAACAACAATATTCCTATTTTAAAGAAAAACCTTCATCAGTCAGTTGATGCACAGTTATTTTTTTTTTTGCACATAACTTGACTTTGAATTAGTTACTGCATGTTTCCTTTGTGTGGCAGCATGTTTGTGAAATTTATCGAAATCGATGTGTTCAGCCTATTTCATGACCAAAGAATGTCTGCGCAGGAATCCAGGCCAGATGAAAGCCCTGAGTGTGTTTTCATATTTCAGTATTTTTTTCTTTCTAAGCGTCTCTTTGAGTTTTAAATCACAGGGTCTGACTTTTTTTTTATCTTGAACACAGCGGCATCTGGACGATCTGACAGGTTGTTTTATAATATGTGCACTCATTCTTCGCTGTGCCACATTTCTCTTTTGTGTGTTAATTTCTACAAATTGTGGTGCTTTCTGCAGACTGGTGATGCAGTCATCGAAGGTGCCTGCATGTTTATTTTTTTATTTGTTTTTTTTCCTGCTGCTTGTCTCATCTACAACAACAGCAACTGACTACTGCTCAAGCTGTGTGTGTGTGCGCGTGCGTGTTTGAGGATGTATGCGAGTAAGTGCTCTGCTTTGAAGCAATAACTGTGGCTGTGTGATGTCGCTGTAACAAGAGTGTGTGTTTCCGTGTCTAGGCCTGCTGTGCGAATGTTGTGCCGCTCAGAACCTCGCGTTGTCTGGGGACATCGGTGCTGCTTTCAGGTGCAGTGTTTACTGTCCAGCCCGCCTGCAGCTGAGAACACTGTAAAAGTTCATTCCTGCTTTGTTTAATTTATGATTGTTGACAGATATTGGTAAGATCCTTTTTTTGTGCAATTGTCTTCAGACTGGAGCAGACGATAACACTGTAAGCCAGGTGGTGATTCAGGCTTTTTCATGCTCGTTTCAGACATGGGCTTACCAAATTAGCTCTTTATGCTTGTATTGCTAATCCAAAAGAATGTCCATCTCAGTTGCAAACTCTCAAAAACAGCTGTCTTCTTTTTGTGTTGCATTGGTTTTGTTATGTCTACCTCAGATTGGCACAGGAAAAGCACTATTTCTAAACTTTAGATGTCACAAATGTTGTATCATTGCTTGCATTTGATCAAGAACTTGTGATCTATCAAGTTGTACAGTCCCTGAAACCCAGAGAGATGATTTGCACCTTATTGTATTCTGGGCTCGTCCGTATGAGAACCTAGCCACAAACGTAGGACCACCAACTTTATACAGGCTTCAGCATTTCTAGCCCCGATGTACTTAACTGCTCATTAATATGAAGTCTGTCATAATTACCTTTGTAAATGTTTGTAATGAAAGAGAAAAAGGAAATATATAACACTTGTGGATGTAGAAACATGACAACAGTGAAACTGTGTGTGGATTCATCAGTGTCTTACTCATTTTTACAAAATGGCACCACAGACTTGTACACACTGAATTGTGGCTTGCTTTCGTGTTGCTCAGTTATCATGCATGATGACTTAACTGGCCTGTGGCTCCCACGTTTTCTCCATATTTAGAGTCATCATATCTGGTGGTCGTGAAGGTGTGCCTTAGGCCAACGTCTGTGTGTGGCACTGCTCACTGTCAGCAGTGACGTGCACCGTGTATTACAGGAGTCAATGTGGCTTCAGTTCACCTGAGGGACAAGAGAATAATGTAATTTATGTTCACATGCACCCTTTGATTTTCTAGTTCATCATCATGACAAACCTAAATAAAATCGACAATATGTTTCTATTTTTGTGTGTCATGTTTTTGTTGACATTTCTCCCACAGCCATTTGAAATTTGGCAGTTCAAGAAGTGAATAATGCAGTTGACAATTCATCAATAAATTAGCTGTATCTCTTTGGAGTTTTGATTAAATCTTTTAGTACAAATCAATCTCACTTCAACCACATCACTTGATGGCAGCAGATTTAGATGTTGTTGAGCGACCTCTTCTCTTTGCTGCCCTCAAAACTACTACTACATGCCAATGATGATCATGTGTTCATTGAAAATGAATGAAATGTAAGTTGCCCATGAATATTTCTTGAATCTTTTGGCAGGAGTCACATGAGAACCTTCAAAACTGTAGGAAGTGATGTGTTTTCTGAAACAAACAAAAAAAAAACACTCAACAACAACCTCTACTACACAATCATACATTTATTGTACACTATGGCAGCAGCTGCCTACAAAGGCAAACATTTAGTTTACAAAATGATCCTAGTGCTAGTACAGTACAGTCACTCAAGACTTCAGGGGACAGTGAAGTGCACGGTCGAGATGTTGCAGATGGCTTCTGGTGCTGAGTGACGGGTCATATCTGTGAGGACTCCAGCCACAGTGAGGAGCTCTTGACTCGCGGCTGCTGAGAGTCCAGCTTCAGCAGCGCCATCACAGCGCCCTCTATCTTTGACATCCACACTCGCTGGAAGACACACAAGAAGCAGTCGGTGGCAGATACCATCAAGTTTACTAGTTAACAGCAGTTTGGATTGATGGTTTAGATGATATTGAATATTTATTTGCCTCAATCTTCATTAGAAAACTGTGCTGATACAAGTCATTAGTAAACCTCCACTGCCGATCCAGCGAGGTAAATTATTTAATTTGCAGAAATGAGGGGAGATTGCACTAATATTTGCAAAAAAAATAAATTTTCCTCGTATGACAAAGCTCAATATCAAGATATAGCTCAAATTTATAGAACAAGGCTTTGGGTAGATTTACACTGAGAATCCATGTCTAATAATTAACTGGGCATCCACATCAAAGATAAATTCATTTGTGAGCAGCTTATATGGAAAACTGCCTTGAAAATCCATGCATTTAAAGTGATATTTCTGTGATTCTTTTTTGCTGCTCTTCACATGGCAGACATGTTTGGATACAACCAGCATACATATCTGAATACTATTGGAAACCTTTCAGAAACTCATTGCTAAATTGATCTACCTTGGCCGCCTCTGACGCAGCTTGTAGGATGAATGCACCGATGCACTGCTGGTAGCGGTTCTGGTGCATGATTATGAAAGAGTGAGGCAGCCCCGATGCTGTAAACAAAGCACAGAATAACAAGTCCTCCATTAAATAACACTAACAAATGTCACTGGCTGCGATGTTTTGATACAGCCGTCACGTCACAAACACATTTATTTTCTGATCTTATCTGGTGCTGTTTGATTACTTGAAGCATTTAGCTGATCGATGTTCTTGAGCTGGAGTCGGTCCAGAGAGATGGGCTGGTCAAGAACCGTGAAAGTGCATCCCTCCTTTAGCAGCTGGTCCAGCTCCAGATTCTGTGGCAGCCTGAGAGGATTCTGCTCTGGACCAATGGACCTCTACATGAGGGGAAGATGAGACACATGGTGAACAATTTATGAAACTGTAGTTACTGACTACATTGAACATCTCTCATCGGTCCAGATTGGCACACCTTTTTGTTTCTCTTCAGCTTCGTCATCAGCAGGAATTCGTCAAACAGGAAGAGATAAACATCTATCAGCTTGGTGTTCTCTGGTGATGAACCAAAGAGAGACATGGTTTGAGGATCTGTTCGAGCTGAGGCACAGATTGAGCATGTTATATGTGTTGAGGCTTGAGCTGAACACACCTGTGAGCACCAGTTTCCCCTCGTGAAGCAGACTCCTGTGAGAAATGAGGTTCTCCAGGGTGACAGCTTTTAGGAGGTGTTTGAGATTCTGAAAGAGAAACAGCCAATTAGGTGAAGGGAAACACATTCTCACATTTTGACATGTAAGCTTATATTGAGAATTCTGAGTTTCTGGATGGAACAACTAAAAAATATGTGAGGTGCTTTTCCTTTCACAATATGTGATTCTGCACCAAGATAAGTGATTTGATCATCTTATCTGCATGCAAAAGGTAACGGAGTGTGAAGTGTTTGGTGCGTATCTGTGAGTCTGCGCATTTTTCTGTCAGCACAGCAGACACTAACATGCACGAATATTAACATATATGCAAATTCACACAAACGGACAGACCTCGGGGATGAAGGCACGCTTGTCTCTCTCCCACACAGGCAGCCACACCAGGGCATCGCGCAGCTGTTTCACCTTCTGATAGTTGTCCAGCCATTTGACCTTTCCCTCCAGATCACCTTGAAAATAGAGGGAGCGTTTCACTCAAAAGACAAGAAATGTTTTCTGGAAAATCTGTTGTGACATATTGTAAGGGACAAATTGTTAGTTGCCTTAGAATAATCACATATATCAGACACAATAATGACACCTTATATATTAAATGACTGGTGAACTACTCCTTACAGTGGTGGTTACATGCCAAACAAGGGCGTGACGGTATCATGAGTGATTGCAGTTCACTCAGCTTTTACAGTAAACGTCCCCCACACCCAGAGGACATTGGCCTTGCACATCTTGGCAGTGGCATCAACTCTTCTGCTCTGCCACACCTTTTTAATTGCCATTGTCACTACTATTACACATTTGCGTGTCCATGCTATCTGGTGTCATGAGGGCTGCTTGTTCAGTACAACAAAATGACGGTGAGGTGTTGCAGCGCTGCAGCACATTTCCCACAGCCTGTTCATCTAGTTACAGAATAAACCGCCACAACAGGTCTGCAGGCACAGGCATGCTGTAAAGAACAAATGGTCAGGACTGCTGGCGGTCGTCCAAGGCATGAAGCTTTTTTGCTCTAAAAGACAAGCTGGCGTGTTTGTGTTCCTGGAGATAAACTCTGGTACATCTGCTGAACATCCACCTTGTACCTGAATATGTTGATAAACCACCTTCTGACAAACACCCTGCTGAAGAAACGCTTGAGTCACGACACTGCTGCGACGTGTTACACTTGAAGCACTTCAAGTTTGTCATCAGCAGCTGACAAGATCTATTGTGAAGTGCTTCAAGTCATACACCTAGTTCTGCAATAATACGAGCTTACTCAGTCAGTGAGAGTGTGCTGATAAGGCAGAGTTGCTTTGTTGGAAAGTTTTAACAAAATGAGAGCTTATTTGGTGTTTGTAGTGATGCATTCAGGTGCAAAAGGACATGCTGCTCACATATAGACTTATCCACTTGCTCTGCTATAGTCTGCAGGCCTCTGGTCTCTTCCTCCATCTGATATCTCTTTGTAATGTTACGCAACAGCAGGGGGTACCGAGTCAGCCTCTGCAGAGGTGCCACCAACAGGTCGCGCAGTTGCAGTCTCCGGCACTGCTCGTTCCTCTCACACCACTTAAAGGGGGTAAAAAAAAGGGGGAGACAGAGAGAGGACAGAGTGAGAGGAGGCCTGAAAAAAAGAGGGAGGTCACAAGGGTAAAAGAGCTGGTCACGGTGTTTTTTGGAACAGAGGGGACAGGGAGGAGGAGGGGTGCACAGTGAAAGGAACCAAAAGACCAAAATACAATAGAAGGTTTAACAAATACATAAGCATGATGAGGGAGAAGGTTACACCAGGGACAAATGGTCACATTCCTCTCTTTGCAAGCCTGGGTGACACTGAACTGGTTGGTGTTGGTGTGTGTCTCATTCTTGGCACCACGTTGCCTGCCTCAGTGTCAAGGTACACATCACCCTTGCTCCCACTCTGTTTTCATCTTTAGCCGCCCTCAGGGAGTTTCCTCCTGTACCTTCACATATGATCCAAAATCCTCCCTGGGCTTCAGGCTGTCCAGATAAAGCAGGGCCGTAGAGTAGTTGAGGCAGTACTTCTGCAGGCAGTGACATATGCTCTCCCTGAAAGCCTGCCAACAGATAACACAGAGTTACACAAACACTGGGATTCAGGCTGCTGTGTCACACCAGCCATCAGGCTGCAGATAAACAGATCATAAAGAGCCAACAAGAAGACGTCAATCAAAATGCAAGCACAAAAACACAACCTGCGTGTGAAATAAGTTCTCCAGCTACTGTGACTTGAATTATTTTCTCTCATCTGCTTTTTGTGATGTATAATTTATCAGTGTAGAAGATAAAGAAGTTTTTATTATTTTCCTGAGGGTGTATCTTCTTGTTCTTTTTTTAAACTCTGGAATTTAAAATTATTCATTGTCAGAGAACAAAACATTAAACTCAGATTGTAGGGTTTCAGAAGGACACCTGATCCAGTCACAGTTATGCACAAGATTTCATATTATTTATAGGCTCCTGTAGTGTGACTGCACAGTGCCTCCTATATGATGTCACATCATAAGATATATCATACTTTCATTCAAACAATCTTCAATTGTTATGGTCATCATTATCATTATGGATTACTGGAAACTGAATTGTTAAAACATGATAATATTGATGATGTCAATTAAATGTGTGAGCTATAATTCTTCCTAAATCATCTCTCACAGTTGCTATTATCAACTGAGCAAATGCAAACACAGACTCCAGTGAGTGTCAGTGTGCTGGTGTGTGTCCACACGTAAGTCACACACACTTGCCTTGCTCAGCAGTTCAAGCAGGGTGGGCCCGCCACCCTCCGTAATCTCCAACGTGTCCTTTATGACGCGGAGAAGGTTGTTCAGAAAACCAAAGCTCACCTGCAGCAGAGAACAATCAGTGTCAAGTGTCAGCACACAGCCACGAGACTACCCTTCCCCCTCCCCCACTCTCAGCAAAGTAGCAGAGGATGATAACATAAAAGAACAGACAGATGTGAATGAGGATGGATGAATGAATAAATAAACAGATGTTGAAAGACTCGTTGCCTCGGTTTCATCTTGGGTGCTGACAACAGGAATAATGTATTAAGTCACAATAATATAATGCTTGGATTGGTTTTATTTATTTTGAAAGTTTTAAGTTTCTATTTGGTTGTTTAAATTAGGTGTTTAAATTGATTATCATAAAAGTTTGAGGTATTGCTCCATATCTTGGCCGGGACAATCGAAAAAAGGTTTCTAATCTCAACAATCTTTTCCTAAAGCTCTATTCTTTTAATTTTGTGCTACATAACCAACAACAAAGTCTAATTATAGTGCCATGAAGGCTGGTGTTGTTAAGCAATTATATGCATAATTACTAACATACTTAACAGGGCTTGTGCTACTTATTGGCATCATGTCTTACCAGGCAAAGCTCATTGAGGTTTGCAAACAGTCTCCAGGAGTCGACGTCAGTCAGGCAGTTTCTCGTCTGCAGGTTTGTGAGCGTAGCCAAAAACACCTGAGAGTAACAAAAGAAGTCAGAGAAGGGATGGGCTCAGGGTATCTGTTGTGCTAGAATTACATTTCTAATCCACTGCTGCAAAGAATGAAAGTCCCAAAGAGACTTTTTCCATGACAGGAATTCAGTGAGAGGACAAAAACAGGCAATGAAAGACAACGCAGCAGGTGTTGTGTTTCATTAGGGTTTGGTTCTTTTTCTTTGTGGTCTTGTGTGAGTGTGTGTTTACGTATATTTGCATGTGCGTGTTCATTTGGCGTCACCTCTTTGAGTACCATGAGCTGATCCAGGAAGTAGATGCACTCGCTGGTGAAGAGCTCCCAGATGGCTTCATGTTTTTTGAAGCCCTGAGGGTCAGAGGCGACGCTCAGCTGGGAGGACTGGTCCTGCAGGAACTCTGACAGACAGTAGTCCTGCACACAGATGGGCAAAAACACACATCGATGCACTGGAGACAAATAAAAACTATTAAGACACACACTGGGAAATTGTATCTACCTCAAACATGCGTGTTTGCATAATAACAATAATAATTATATATTCTGACGCTGTAAAGTTTCTACCACCACTGTGATACATTCAAGCATAAGCCAGTGTTTGTTTATATGCGTCTTCAGGATCGACCTGACTTGTTCCTGCCTAGAATTTCTGGTTCTTGCACAATGTGTCATATAAATGTTGCAGGAGCTTCCCTCTAACTGTCGTCCTGTTATTTCAGAGCCACTAGGTAAACACTGAGATCTATTTGAGCTGGAAATCTGGATATGTTAGTTGTTCAAACTCTGACTTGACCAGGTTCAAAAGTCACAGTGCAGACACAGCCAACAAGATAATTTACATAAGAAACAGCATGAGTGCTTTTGCTGCTGACAGTGTCCTCAGTGTACTCAGGTCGACTTCTCACCTTATACTTCTGAAGGTCAGTGTCTCTCCAGTCTTGAATCTGTTCTGTTGCAAGATATTTTTCAATGTCTGACACTGTGCCTGTCTGCAGCTTCCCTTTAGTCTGAAAGATGAAGGAAGACACACACGTTATACTGATTTTTAAAAAGTCACAGGTGGACATGTGTTGTCGAAAGGAAAGAATGTATTTGCAGACATTTTATTTTTAACAGTCGCGCATTCTTCAAAACTAAATCAACATATTAGTTGGTTCTCCAACTGCTGACCAATTACAAAGTCTGTTTGGGCCAAAGGGGATAAGAGGAACCACAATAATCTGCTTTGAGAAGTGGGTCAGAGAACAATGTCCAAACCAACTGCTCACCACTAGAACAAAGTACATTAACACAAACCACAAGCATAACACTGGCAGCCCCACAACAGTTACTAACAAACAACACACCTACCGTACTACGCCTCAAAAAAGGCCACTTTGACTTCTTTGTATCTGTGAAAATCAAAAACAAAGTACAGATTATTAACAAAAGATACAAAGGCAAATGTGTGCTGTGCAACACATGGGATTAGAATCAAAGAAACATAAAAAATCAGGATAAATTCAGGATAACAGAAAACTGCACTGGACTTGAGGAATAAATGTACAGAAAGAGCAAATATGACAGGTTAAACATACAAAAAAGGCAGAATTAGTGTATGTGTTGCTCGCCATTTTCCTTTTAGACATGATTTGTACTTAAAACTTTGAATAGCAGAACAGATACTGTGTTTATATTCCATTTTCATTTATCTGTCCCTCGAATTCTTTACTTTACTTCTAATATGCACATTTAATGTTAAGTTTCACATGAATAATTGCATTAACATTGATAATGAATGATGGATTATGTACATAGTAACTATGATGCACATGATGCAAAAAGAAATAGTGTCATTCAAATATATAGTGTGATACATTATTTGATCAGAGAAGCTTATACCACTTAATATGCCAGCCGCTCCATTGGATACAAAAAGGTCTCCTGGTGAAACATCCAATCCGGGCAAGCTGACCACCACAGAGCTCCTCCTTCTCTCCTGAAGCCTGAGGGGACAGATACAGACAGGTGAATGTCTTCATGAGGCCACTGCCAAATATTAAAACTGGTATTAATGTATGGTATTTTAAAACCAGCGTCACCAGACATCTGAGATTCACTGTTACAAGAGCCATTATTATTCTACTGTCAGTGTAATACAGCACAAAAGAGAACAGACTTAGTGCGCGCCACAGGAAATAACTGAATTCCTTTTGTCATCTTACATGGTTGAAATACCACTGAAATACCATCTGCATTGTGTGGCAAATAGGCGATTAACATGAGTAGTGGAAATTATAAAGGACAAGTCTTATGTGCCTGGCTTATGTGGGGGATACCTGCTACTTAATGGATCACCCTATTTATGTGGAAGGAGGCGAGCTGTCAGTGTGTGCTGCTAATAATCCTCTCGGTCTCCTTTGCGTAGTTAGCAGCCAAGGCATGGCTGTGGTTGGAAAAACACCGGCCTGCCTTTTAGCCTTAGGCAAAGCTCAAACAACCACCGTTCTCAAGTGGTTTGACTTATCCTTTGCTGTTTTACTTCAGGGATTACAGCTGAAAGAAAGAAATGACCACTCATGTCTAAATCAAAAGTCAAAGACCCCAGTGGACTTAATTCAGTTATGTTATGAAGGTTTGATGATATTAAGAGGACTAAATATCTTGAAAAGTCACATCCACACTGACACTTTCATTAAAAAGGCCTAGAGACAGTGTGTAACTGGATCTGTGACTCTGTCACTCCAATAATCACAATCAAAACTTTGCCAATGATACCAAGAGACAGTCAGCACAAATACAGCCGACAGCAACCAGACAGGCTGGTTTTTGTGGTAAGATTCACTCTCAGCACATTGACTCTGATTGACAGCCAGTCAGTGATCCATGTCATCAACCTGCAGTTTCATGTTTAAATTTTCAGGGTCAAGAGCTTAGAAGACTTCAGACATCGATTAAAAAGGAACCGAAAGCTCACTGTTTTAAAATTCATTCCACTGTTGTAAACACATCCTCATTTAGTTGGGGTGGGTCAACATTCTTTGTGTGATAAAGGTTATCAGGACATGATCAGATCATAACAGAGGCCTGGCTTACGGATGAGAGCTTAGGCCCCTGTTCATGATACAATATAATAAACTGGAGCAGAAGTACAAGCAAGAGGAACTATGCTGGTACAGGTTAGTTTCTGTCTACTGTGTGAAATATGTAATGTAATGTAAAATATCCTTTGTTAGACCACACAATCAGGCTCTCTTCCTCTCTCAGCTCACAACATCCCCTTATTCAGTAGCTGCATTAGTGCTCACAAGCAGCACAGCACATGTAGGCCACATGGCTACAGGGCCCAACCTGCACACTCACTACAAGTCTGTCCACACCTCAAAAGGAGTAACCTGGTACTTTTTGTCCTGCAGGACACTATTACTCAACTGTGAAAGCACCAACTGTTCTTTGCGCACGCAGGCAGGGGTTGTGTTCTTCCTGGTAAACTGATACCCCTCCTCCGACATGTTAATGTATGGGAAGACAGTGCTGAATCAACAGTAAAACAGATAAGTCAGGAGCAGCACCTGAGCACTGAAGAGGATACATGGCTGATGGGACATGAGGGAGGCACTCCTCTAAACCAGGTCAGTGTCTCCTTGCAGTCCACAGCATCCTCACAATGACATCCTGTTGCTTTGTGGCAGTTCAGAAAGCTTTCTCTGTGTTGGCCTCTCTGCCACTGAGAGCACTTGTAAAAATGGATGCTTTGTTCCCCACACAACGAGAAAATAATGATGCCCCCCAAAACAAAACTGTCCCAACCAATGGCTCGCAAGACCCGGCCACTGTAAGAGGCACAGTGCCAGGGTGTAATTACTGGGACAATAGCTGCCTAATTATCCAGTGAGGGGAAGAGCCCAGTAGCCCCATTAGGAGGGGTGTGGGTGGCAGTCACAGAAAACAGCCTTAATGAGTGTTTGTCTAGCCCATACATAACCATGGGACTCTCAAAACTTAAGCTTATGCCCCATTAACAAAGATATGAATGACAATGAATGCACAATGGGGCTCCTTCCAGTCATCCTTGCATGCTCTGGAGCGGCCAAGGAGCTCAGCCGGCTGACACACACACCATCCTGGAGTGACATCATGGTTAAAAATGTTCGTCTTGATGAAATGATTCGACCGATATTAAGTAAAAAGAGGAACAAAAAAACAAAACTATGAAAAACATAAAAACAAAGATGAGTGCTGTAGTGCTGCTTATCAGATACAGGGAGGTTTTTCCTACATTCCTGATATGCAAATATGTTCTCAAAAAAGTTTTTGCCTGTAACTGACAGGTTACACAGGCAACATGCAAAACAGACCAAGACGCACCTACCTAGTATAGCAGCGATCTCTCTCCTGCAAAGAGACAAAAATACTGCAGTCAGTGGAAAACTTTGAATGGTGACCAAACTAACGCAAGTTAACTGACAACACAAATTAAAAGCAGATCTACGCAGATGATTAATTTGAAATTTTGAAAAATACATCAATCAAAGAAGATCATTTGACAGACTAATACGCTTCCAAAGCTCTAATTATGTTATTTACATGCCACACTGGTAATCTCTTACTGTACAATCAGCATTAAATTAAGTGTGCGGGGGACCTCCCACTGCTAACAACACCGCTATATCACTTTCAAAGACATTCAAATCCGAATCAGTGTTTTAAGTGGCCGCTTGGATTCAAAAGCCTCCGATATCTGAGGAGAATGTCGGGACTCTATTGAGAATGTGCTCGCTTGAATACCACAAGCTGATGAATGGATCTCCCCATTATCTTTTTCCATCGCTCACTGACCCCTCCATTATTGGGTGACTGCTGACTGTGGTGAATAGGGGCCCAAGGAGAACACTTCCCAAGGCTCTGGAGGCAGTGGGTTTGGTCCGAGCTGTCAGTGCATGTAACTGCTGATTCATTTGCTGTCAAAAGCTTGCATTGTGAGTGACCGCCGCAGGAGGCAACGCAGAATGAGGGAGAGAAAGTTTCCGCAAGGAAGGAATGTGTAACCTTTTAATTTATAGGCTTTGGAATAAAACACCACACCAGACGACTCACATGACTTGTGGTCTTGCCTTGAGGTTTGCATGATGATTATAGAAACAAAAGATTTCTGCTGGACTATGGACTGCTTTGTTGGGCACACATGCTTCAGTTAAGACAATGATTTTCCCTACAAGTACAGTAAAAGCTCACCTGCACTTCACCATCAAGAAATCCAAAATCCTTAACAAGAGTAGGATGAGCACTGTGACATTCTTGTCTTGTGGAAGTGACACCACTGTCAAAAGTCTTTGATCTATGTGATCTGGTTCTCTGGCGGCCAGCGGATGAAATGGGCTGATGATCTTGACCGATATCTCCATCCAAGAGGGGGCTCGCTGCAAGAGGAGACTTGACTCTGTGTACTGGAGACAAGGGGCTTGTGGGTGGTGGTGCTTCCACAGAGGAGGGCTCCTCCTGTGTGCTCCCCATCCTCGAAGGATCCCAAGATTCTGCCAGAGGACGTCTGGTGCTCCTCATCCTCCTCAAAGTGGGGGACGTGGAGATGCGGCCGGGGGCCTGTCGGTCAAACTGGAAGAGAGGAGCTACCAAGCCGTCAGCGTCCACCAGAGACGAGTGTCTCAGCTTGGAGTGTGTCCGTGTGAGATCTATGTGCATTATGACCGGATTGCTGGTCTGACACCCCTTGTGCTGAACGGGCCCAGAGTCTGTTTGTGTCTGTGCATTCGCCACACCTGTGGTGGTGACAACTTCATTTTCAGCCCATTCAATGTAACTCCAGTCGAGTGTCTTTTCCACATCCTGGTCTTTGTCCTGCAGAATAACGTGCTTCAGCGTAGACATTGTAACCTCAAAGGCATTGTAGTGCAGCACAGATCAGAAAACGTGTGATCTATTAGTCTGGTTGCTTCACCTCTGAGTTGAAGTCAGATGATAATCCTGTTGCATTCCAGCACTGTTCACACCATTCACTCCTCAAGCCTCTGGGAGAAAAAGCAGAAATGTGTCAATACACACAAGCATAAATGAAGCAGGCTGGGCACAGGCTTACCCCCTAATCTCCTGAAAGGGGATTTGATCAGGGGTGAAAATGTAAATTGGCAATGTAGAAATGTTATGAAGATACAGTGAGACTATAATACATTAGTAGATATTGTGTGTGTGGGTGGGGGGGTCAGGTGCACCAGACTTACAAAAGTGATGCTCCAGAAAGCAATTAAAATGAACAGTACCAAGAGATAGTCATTTTAAGTCTGGACCACGCAGTGTGTGAGATACAAAGAAGCAATAGAGGCCCGCACCTCACTCCAGCTCCTCTGTCTCAGACTATTGTCTGCTGGTATTGATTTTCCCTCCTGGCAGCCTGGGCTACTCCGCGCACTGTCGGAGGCTACTGACGCTTTCCCTCCAACTACTTCAGTTTCACTGTTCAACGAGCTGTTCCCTCCACGACGTGACAAAAGGTAAAAGGTGAGAACAGTGTGTCCGAAAGTTTCTGAAAGCATCACCTGTGTGAAAGCTGATAAGTAACTCATTCAAATTTAAGAAGCAGCTTTACTTACGTCCCCGGCGGAGCCACGCGACGTCTTCAGCGACCGGCGGTGAAGTGAAGTGTGACCGGGAGAGTGAGAGTGAGTCAGTCAGTCCTGCTGCTCCACACACTGCTACCAGGTTTACCAAGAGAAAGTAGTGTCCGTCCCGAGCCGACAGTGTGTGTGTGTGTGTGAGTGCATTAGTTGTGTGACACAAAGAAAAAGAAACAACAGACAAGTGAGGCTGAAGCTGAAGGCTACAGCGGCTGGCCGGGGAACAGGTCTGTGTTGTGCGGGGTGAAGGAGGGAGGGAGCGGAGCATTGTCCGGAGCTGGTGAAAAGGTGCGACTGCTCTGTGCTGCTCTGAGTGCATGGGAACATCAATACTCTCTCTCTCTCTCTCTCTCTCTCTCTCTCTCTCTCTCTCTCTCTCACACACACACACACACGCTGAATCTGCTCTCGGAACAAAAGAGCCGACTGCTTTTGCACCCAACGC
>OMNW01009618.1:25253-46493 GCA_900303245.1 Selene dorsalis
CTGAGCTTTTTTTTTTTTTTTTTTTTTTTTATCAAGGGCTGCACAAGGCCTCCCATGCCCATGTTTACTCAGGATAACAATGAATCTGTGAGTTCCTTACACACCTTACATTGTAAACAGTCAGAAGCCAAAATAAATTCTTAAGGAACGTAAAGGTCATTTTGGCTGATCCACATCCCCTTGTGACCTTGACCTTTTGGATGTTGTGCTTTTCATACAATTTGGTTAACAGGAGGAGGTTAATTTTGGAGATCAGTGATGCTTTTCTGTTTTATAATCAGTCAGTTCACTGAGCAACTGTAGACTGATGTTTCACCGCTCATCCACAAGCCACCCTCAGTTCTGATTTTAAATATTCAGACAAAGATGAAAATGATTCTGTGTCCGTCATATTAAGTGCTTTTTAATGCTCATTTTCCTGTGGATTTCCACCTCCCACTAAAGGTGATCTCATTAGAAGCTGTATTTAATGAAGGAGTGTATGACTCATATTACTGGGCTGCTTTGTCAGCAGGTTGAAACATGCTGACAGCATCGAACCGTAGATCACAAATAAATTTTTCTGATCAATTAATTAATCTGTCAAACACATGAAACGTATCAGACCTGTTGCTCCGCGTTACCTACTGGTTGTTTTTCTTTGTTGTTGTCTCAGTCCACTCCTCACAAGCAAAGGAGCTATAATTAGCTTTTCTGTGTTCAGCCTGGTGGATTTATCTTTGGTTCATGTTTAACTCAGTTACACAGCAAACTCTTGCGCTGGCTGTGGGTGTCAGACACAGTCAAAGCCTCTCTGTTTGAACTCACGCCCTGGCCCTCTGCGGACTTAAGATTAGTTATTTATGAGCTCCAGAGACTTTTCCAGACGGCCTTTCCTGTTTAGCCATTTAGCACTTGATAATGTTTCCTGTTGGGCTCTATTGTCTCTCATTTAGATTTTACTCAGATACAAAATAAGAGGAAATCATGCGCAGCCTGTGGATTGACATGCTGATCGAGTGCTGTGGCAGAAATAGGAAATGGCACAGCTCACTTAAGCATGGGCTGCCAGCTTTGTATGAATTGGAGGAATTGTGCATTGCATTATGTTTCTCTTCAGTGGATGGGATGAATGGATGTGCTTGTGCACCTCGGCCTTTGGTGCAAATAGGATAGAGGGAGTGGAGACGGAGTCCTCTGTATAGAAATCGGTAGCTGGTGATGTGGAATATGTTTCAGCAGGTTTATGTTGCATTTGAGACTGTAAAGCTGTAAAGCATCCTGAGGGACACAAAACACACAATTAAACACTGTGATCATTGTCCTTGGAGAACTGGTTTTCCACACCCAGTTCTACAAATGACCTTTGACACCGGCGTGGTTTCACTTGGACAAAATCTTACATGGTCAGGCTTCAGATAGGTCATAGTCTAAATTCATCTGTCCCATATACAATTCATTACTATCTTGACAATGTATTCTGGGTAAACTAAGACTTTTTTTCAAAATAAAAAGTGGCTAACTTTTTGTCGCTCCATCTATAATATGTGAGCAAACAACAAATTATGAGCCATGTTCTTCTGCTGTTGGGTGCTACCGGCCAGTGCAGGTGTCATTGATTATCATGCTACCATGGTAACATTGGTCTTTGACCTGAGTTTGCCTGCGAGAAAAATGTTTAATGGATTTGGCTCAAAATCAGTCAGTCTTTATTTTTGTGAAACAAATGAATTTATGGGGAATCTATGGGAAAAATGAAGACTGGCCTAACACTACATACCAGTCCAAGATCTTTTTTTTTTTAATGTGATATTTTGAAACTGGCCTCAGATGATCTCAAATTTGCTTTCTGTCTGGACTTAACTGAAACAATTTCCTAGATAGGAACAAGTTACTCCAGCAATGAATCTTGAATAAAACTTCCAGTTGCAACTTCAGATTAATGTATTGAATGAAGATCAATAAGCAGTGCCAACTCGGCAGAGATAGATAAAGACATTAGCAATCAGGCCAGCTCACTTTTCTCACATGTAGAAAGTAAATGAAGCAAAGACAGTTTCATTGCTGGCCAGGAAGAGCCTGCAAAGCCAGCTCTGAACACTTAAATGCTTTAGGTATTCTGTTCATGAAGCTGCTTTTCTTTCTATCCCCATTGTTTTTCCTGGTTTTATGCGTCCAGTTCCACTGAATAAGGACCTCTCTTCCAGTCCACTTTCAGTCCTCTCTGTTTTGACTACTAACATAGGAGGTTGAAATAAAACTGAATTTAAATATTCTGGATTACAAAACTTCTGGTTTCATTTCCACCCTGAGAAACTGTCAAATGGTGAGACAAACTTCCTGCCATCAGATATTCAGATATTCCTCATCTCTATATATTGACCTGATACATGATGTGAAGTGAGAGATAAACACAGGCTGCTGTTAAAAGTGGTGAATAAGATCAATTTTCCTGTATGAACAAATACCAACCTTGTGCACACTTCACACAGCACTTTGTTAATACTCTATTGCAACATTATTTTTGACCTGTCAGATCTTGCGAACCGACGCACTCACTCATCATCGGTATCAGTCATCATTGGCGTTTGTAATTTTAACTGTCAAGTTTGCAGATTTGTAATGTGTAAACTGCTGCACGTCCCTGAACCTGCCAGTGACACTCTAGTTGTGTCTATAACAGTCAGCAACTAGCTAATAAAAGCCTAGGCTGTGGGTAACAAGGCAGTTAGTAGCTGGGCCTTTGGATGCCCTCTAATCAACCCTGCACAGAAACCACATGGTTTCCTCTGGTGGCAGCAGCCCACTGACTACTGTTAACTTTGCCTCAGCCACCAAAACAGTCATTTTCCTAAAGGTCTTTTTTTTTTTTTTTTTTACACATTTTACACACACTCGTTTGCCCTCTGGTTTTGTTTAATATAAAACTTAATATTTTTTCACTCTGTTTAAAAAAAAAACACACAAAAAAAACAAATGTCTTTTTTTAGCCTGCTGTATCTATCTCAATACAAACAAGAAGACTTAGCAGCTCTCCCCCCACTGGGCTGAGCTGCAGACATCAAAGCAGTATTCATCTAAATGAGCTCTGTCCAGTAACGTTCAGAGCATCAGTCCGGATATTTGGGGAACTCTGAGAAGACAGATATGATGCTGAACAGAGCTCTGTGTTGTGTTGCCAGCTGAGCTTTTTATCCTGCAGGTGGCCAGTCAACTGTAGAACAAGTATGGGTTTGACCCATGTATTCAAATGAACAGTTTTAACCGTAATTTGATTCTGTAACTTAAGATGTATTGCCATTTGTCGGTAGTATCACAGTCTGACAATTATTTATTCTTTATTTGTCTGGTCTGTAGAGCTGTTGAATATGGATTGTAGTATAATTATATAAACTCTGTGACAACTAAAATGTAGAGAGGGAGTTATAATGATTTAATCTATTAGCATTTTGTGCTCTTTCCTACAGGCTTGTTGATGACAGGTGTGTGGTCCAGCCTGATGCTGGTGATCTGGCAAACCCACCCAAAAAGTTCAGAGGTATGTATGAGTATACACTGTTTCCAGGTTACACGCATCCACACACACACAGACACACAAACTCCTCTATTTTTAAACTGTCAAGGCTGACCAGATCCTTTGCGCTCAGTGTTGTTTAACACAACATTGTGGTTTTCACAAAGCTTTGATGGGTTTAACTGACTCTGCGGGCCCCTGGTGGGTAAATAACCACTGACCTCAAAAATGCTGTTTGACCACATTGAGACCCTGAGTGGCACTTAACCCAACTCAAAGAAAGTGACTCTTTTGTGCCTGAATGCCTCTCCTCCACTGCAGATTGCCTCTTCAAGGTATGTCCCATGAACAGATACTCAGCCCAGAAACAGTTCTGGAAGGCAAAACAAGGAAAACAAGGAAACAACAACACACAGGGAGATCTGTTCAAGAAGCTACAGGTAGAGCTTTTTTATCACAATCTGCATCTTCATCTTCATTTTCATTTGCATAGCAAAGCCTTAACAGAAACCTCTGATCCATTATTCAGCATGCTGCAGAACTGGAGCAGAAGCAGAACGAGTCGGAGAACAAGAAGCTCCTCGGAGACATCGTCAAATACAGCAATGTCATCCAGGTACAGCCCGTCTCCTCTGTAAACACCTGCGGCGACAGACTGTCCCCATCCACTGCTTTGTTTTTGTTTTCTTGTTTACCAAGGTTGCATTACTGTCATTCAATCCCTGATACTGCAGGCGGTTTTGGAAAAATCTGCAGTGGTGGTATTTGGTTTCACTGATTGCTAAGCTCCTGTTTTAGGGGTTGAGTAGAGAAAAGAAACTACATATTTAACCTTTGTTAGATAATGTGTTCGCAGCAGTTGCTGATGTTCTGCTGCCTCAGTGAATACGTCCCATCAATAAGCTGTTTTTTATGGGTAAGGTTATTAATCCCTTGTATGTTAAAAGGAATCAGGAAATGCATTGCGTGCTTGAAGACACGCAACACGTGTCTCAATGAGGCCAGATTATAAAAGTGGGGCCTGACTCACAGAAGAAGTTAACTTGATGTGAAAAACAACCTCCAAAAAGGGGATTTCCTTTTACTCTTATACAGTGGTGGTTGGTAATGAAGCACATTTACCTAAGTACTCCTGTTTACTACAGATCTAAGCTACTTGTACTTTACTTTTCATCACTGATGATATATGATTATGCATAAACATATTCCCCACTGTAGGTCAGAAGCAACATTGTACCTTGTTATCTGCAACAACTATTTAACAGTTTTAACTAGTTACATTACACAGTAACTCTAAAAAAACATGATGTTTTGTTATAGATTAAACTACTCGGTGTATTCATGTCTTTCAAATGTGCTTTCAAATATTTAGATTTGCTGCTTATCCTTTTTATTATCTAAATCATTTTGATTTATGTTATGCATTTTGAGGTTTCCTCTACCAGTTGGACAAAACAAGCACTGTTTTATTTTTAGGATTTTAACAAACCAACTCATGGTATCGTATTAGCATCTTCACAACCTTCTGCACCTTTCTAAGAGTACCTAAAAACACTGATCCTTCTGTTTCAGCTCCTTCACATTAAGAGTAATAAGTACCTGACAGTGAACAAGCGTCTTCCTGCTCTGCTCGAGAAAAATGCCATGCGGGTTTCTTTGGACCCGGCCGGGAACGAGGGCTCGTGGTTCTACATTCAGCCTTTCTGGAAGCTCCGCAGCGAAGGAGATAATGTAGGTTTCCCCTCTTCCTTGAATCACATCACTATAAATACAAAGTTCTGTACAACAACCTGACATTCCTCTCTGTTTAGGCTGTCAGTTCATTGTTTGTCCTGATCCAGTAACATTTCCGATTTTGTCCTTCCCCTTTGGCTTTAGCATCCTATGGTTAAAGGTATTGCTCTTGATTGTGCATGGTGTTTGTGCATTATTAGATCAAACACAGAATATTCTAAAAAGTCAAAGCATGGATGCACCAGCCTTCCCACTGCATGTAGACTTGCAGGTTGAGTTTAAACAGTATTCAGTCAGTTGTTACTTCCAATCCACTCTGTGGCATCGATACTGCTTTGTTAGAGTTAAAACATTTTTAATATTCCAGTAATAAATAAATGTGAAGGCCTGCCCACTTTAAATCTCTGTGTATAGCTAATTAACATGAGACTCAGTTAAGTGCCTACAGACTATTATAGCTGATGTTAGACTGTGTTAAAGAGCATGTATAGTGTAAGCAATGGCACAATAATGAACAGTGTAGACTTTTCAGTCTCCATGTCTCTGAATGCTGCATTCAAGGCCACCCACTCCTGTTTAAACAAACCCGTTTGATGTCAACACTGCAACCCTGCTGCTGCGCATAGCACCTTTAGAAAAATAAGTGGATGCTTGCAGACCTGAGACATACCCCCTTGCATGGATACACACTTTCTTTTTGTTTAAATCCGTTTGGAAACTTCTGGAGGATTATAAAAACCTCTGGAAACTCCTGCTGCCATATGAATGTCTCTAACTTGGTTCAAGGTGGTGGTTGGAGACAAGGTGGTGCTGATGCCAGTGAACGCAGGCCAGCCTCTTCATGCCAGCAACATTGAGCTGTTGGACAACCCCGGCTGCAAAGAGGTGGGACTAAATCATTTGTATTCTTTCCATCAGTGCTGAAACATGTTGCAGCTGTCAGATGAATACAGTGGCCTTGAGAGCTCAACTCACTGCAGCTTCAGAAAACATCATTAGTTTAACAACATGTGCTGCAAAAATCACAACATAAGCATGTTGTAGTATTTGCATGTGTTTCCTTAAGTTGCAATGCTTTGAGCTCTTGGGGTCACCACAGATAAAAACCAACAGCAAGTTTTGACAGTTTGTCTCCTAGCTTGTATTTTCTCTGCTAGTTTTAATTATACATCATCTTGGCCCACAGAGAAGCATTTAATCATGTTGTGTCTGTCCTCTAATCTCTGAATCTTGCTGCAGGTTAACGCTGTCAACTGTAACACCAGCTGGAAAGTCACCTTGTTCATGAAGTTTAGTGACTACAGGGAAGATGTTCTTAAGGGGGTATGCTGTTTTATTGCTTCTGAGTGTGTTTATTCAGCTAAAGATCATGCAGCAGTCTCATGTCCTGTGTGTGTGTGTGTCCTCTGTCAGGGAGATGTGGTGAGGCTATTTCATGCTGAGCAGGAAAAGTTTCTGACCTGTGACGAGTACAAGAAGCAGCAGCACGTCTTTCTCAGGACCACACTGAGGCAGTCGGCCACTTCGGCCACCAGCTCCAAGGCTCTCTGGGAGGTTGAGGTAAAATTAATGTGAATTAGCAATACATCTCTGGAAATTTGACAACATCCTTGATTCTACTTACGATACTTAATCGAAATTGTTGTTTTTGGAAAGAGATGATGTTCATTTGTCATGTTGTGGTGAGATGTATCGATCCCCCCACACAGAACAGCAACAAAATGAAGTCCCTGCCAAAGCCAGCTGAACCACTTTCTATTGTGCTCTATGTTCCTCTTTATCAGTTTGCACTGCATTGAAGTTCCTCTTGTCCCTCTGCTGTTTGTGCCAGAATGTACTTATGTCACCATATCAGTTGTTGACATGTTGTTGTCTGGGGTGACAAATGAAAATTTCTGTTGTACTTCACACATACAGTACTGACTCTCATCCTGACTCACTCTGACACTGAAGTGATAGGCTAAACATGCACCACCGAGTGCTGAGAACAAACTCATGCAGTTTTTGTTTACTTTGGTTTGTGAACTAATTCTGACTCTGAAGAACCAGAGATCAGAGATCATTTTTCAGACTTATTTTAAAAACAGTCTTATATTATTTGTTTGTTAGATTCCAAATGTGTGTTTGGTCTTGTTATACCCATACAGACATAAACTGGAAACTGAAAACGTCCCTCTGCATGATATTAGAACATTTTGAGGGAAGACCTGACTGACAAAATCATGGTTAACAGTGGACAAAACTTATGCTACTCCAGTAGGTGTTGAATTTAATATTTTGTTTTCCCTTGGCAGGTTGTGCACTATGACCCCTGCAGAGGTGGAGCAGGCCAGTGGAACAGCCTCTTCCGCTTTAAACACCTGGCGACTGGAAATTACCTCGCAGCTGAGGTACGTTTTATTCAGCTGCTTGTGTCAGTTCTCACTTGATTCATTTTAAAGCTGCTTTATGTTCACAGTGCTTTTAGAAAAGCACCTAAAATTCAACAATTTGCCAGAGACACTTTATTTTTTCCTTCAAATTGAGAGCATCTACATCTCAGTGTGTGAATAAGCACAGTTGATGGGACTTTAGGTGATGTGCTGTAGGTGGCAGTGTTCCCACTGATATGGCCACTATGACCGATCCTCTGCTGTTGGATGGTTTGGTTTTGGGAGACAGGGATGATAATGACAGGATGATCATCTGAGCTGGCTAGAGCTGGGGTCACTGACCGCTCAGTATCTCTACAGGTGAACCCTGAATTCAAAGAGAACACAGTGGAGTCCAAAGGAGAGGTGAGTGAGTCCAACAAGCACATTTAGCTGTAAATCACATTCATCTGACTCCATACACAGAAGTCTTATGAGCTACTACTGACAGAATTATCCATCATGTAAGGCTAATGTTTACAGTTCAACACCTCAGCAATGCAAATAGTTCATCATTTCACACCATAGATGAGTCAGTCTGTTCTTGACTGAAAGATGAAATGAGGTGGTGAAGAGGAGAGAAAATGGTGAGTGTTTTAGTGGAAAGAACAATTATCAGCAGTTACACATTGTCTGTCCAACTTCAGGCCCTTCTCTGTCTCCTCATCTTTTGGTTATGCAATACCACCAGTCATCTCACACTCACATAGCACACACACGCACACACACAGACAAACACAAACTCTGCCAAACTCTGAATCTATATCTAGACATTTCTTTCAGCCCTGAGCTTCCTTGCACATTTGTATTCTGGCAATGCGAGGAACACGCACACAAACTCTCTCAGCCTCACACACTTTCTCATGCACATGCTGAATTTCAGACACACAGGGGGCTCCTTACATAACGTCTGGGTGTGGGGGTGCCCTGCGAGAGGGGATGGAGGGGAGGCAGACGTGCTGTCTGCTCTGCTCTACTCGCCTGTGCTAAGCTGGTGGGGTGAGTCACCAGTGGAGGGGAGAGGAGGGGAGGGAGTGGGAGGATAGAGAAGCTGAGGCGTGGAGGCAGCTCTGGGGAGCTTCCCATTGACATGCAGAGAACAGTGGGAAAAATTAACCCTCGCCATTATCTGCTGCATCTGCACAGTGCAGACCGTACCAGGCTGTGTACTGCAGTGTTTATCACAGCACACAGAGAAGCCATAGCTCTCTGACTACATTTGTGTGTAATGTGATACCTCATTAGTGTCAGAGTGTATGACAGAATAGTTTGATTCACATCCGTCTGCCCTCAGTGATTTTATCAACAGTTGAGCTCGTTTATCAGTATTTATGCGGGCATGTGTGGAGAGATATGGCAAGCTGACATGGAACATGACCATACTCATCTTTATGGTCACCAAGAATTACTAACCATTAGAAATACTTCTCAGTTAAACCAGGCTGAATCTTTACACAACAGCAAGATAGAGATTATTTATGAGCACTATAAAATGTAAAGTATGTGAGTGCAGCTTAAAAGTGTGGTGAGTTAGTGCTGCTGCAGACGGCAAGGAGAGAAGGTCCTCCAGGACTGTGTCAACTGCTCGTAGTGCCATGTCAGTTATGAATGTAGAGATCAATCAAATTGTGTGATTTAGTAATGTAAGTAATTTAACAGATAAATGCAGAGAAACAAAATTTGCTGTTTCTCTGTATCTTTCGGAAAACTGGAACTGCAGCTAATGATCATCATAACAATAGATTATTTTCTAGATTAGTTAAAAATTAATACATTTTCCATCATTTTGGCTATATAGTGAGTTAACTATTTTAAGAGCTCTGATAAATTATTAAGGACACTTGTAATCAATGACACTTTGAAAAACTAATGTAGTGTGTTGTATTTTAAAAGACTGAGGTATAGATTTTGATAAACAGCGGTACTGTCTGTGCCATATAAGCCTATAGACAGCAGACACTAATGTCTACGGCCTCTGCTTGTGTGCGTGCTTGTCTGTCTGCGTCCGCCCTTGTGTTTGTGGTGCAGAATGAGACAGATCCCGTGTTCTCCAAGAGGAAGCATCAAGCAGCAGAGAAGATTGCTTTCACCCTGGTCTCTGTTCCCCATGGGAATGACATAGCCTCTCTGTTTGAGTTGGATGCCACTACTCTGCAGCGGGCCGACTGTCTGGTGCCCAGGTCAGTCACTCACATGGGGGAAAACAATAACAAGTTACATCTGCTGCACTTGTATCCACAGGAAACATTTTTCACTAGAGTTCACAACACAGAGCACAGTAGTCCTTGTCAGAAAATGTGCCATTAGGCTGAGATAATGTCACTTATTTTGAAACCAAACTATCTGTTTTTCTTCATAGAAGAGGTTTCTTGAAGTAAGTGCCATTTTGTTGTTGATAAAAGAACAGCTTGAAATATGCTTGCATTTGTTCATTTTCACTTGTTTGAGAAATGTGTAATCCAGTATCTACCATGGTGATAGACTTGCTTTGTGCCAAATGCTTAAACATGCTAAAATGCTTATAATGATAATATTATCATGCTGATATTTAGCAGATATTACGATTTTACATATTTGGCATGTTAGAGTGGTAACATTTGCTCAAAAGCAGAACTGGGGCTGAAGTGAATAATGTTTTATGTACATGGTCATAAACTATGGTTTTGGACAAATAGAAATTTTGACCTAATAATGGCGCTAAATGACAAATAAGAGGTTTCCCAAAGTTATATATGGCAAACATTAAGTCCATATTTCACGGCAACTCATCACATGGCTATTGAGAAATTTTTCCATAAAATCAGTCCAAAGTCGGTCAAAAATGTCGATCGCAGGGGAACCATGAATTTGTGGAACAATCTTTGTGTGAGTTCATCTAATTGCTAGGAAAGTCAAAGGGTTGATTATATGGTGCAGCTTAAGGAAGTGTCAGTGGATCACCAAAGTCAATTTGATTCATCCACCATAAATAGATGTAAACAATTTCATGGAACTCTGTCCTGTAGTTGGGCAGATATTTCAGAGACAAAAGTCAACCTGTTGATGGCACTAAATGGAAAGAGAATCAGTCAGAACATCATGTAAATGGGAAGCTAATTTTCCATATTCACCATTGAAGCTACTTTCTCAGCTCAACCAACGAAAACTCATATCTGCTGTAAATAATTTGTTCCACTTTTCCTCAGAAACTCATATGTGAGGCTTAGGCACCTGTGCACCAACACCTGGGTGACCAGCACCAATGTCCCTATTGATGCAGAGGAGGAGCGACCGGTGATGCTGAAGGTCTCACACACACACACACACACACAGAAATCTACAACACAATAAAGTGTACAAAAAGTGAAGGTTTTTGTTTTGTCACCATAGATCGGCACTTGTCCCACTAAAGAGGACAAAGAGGCTTTTGCCATTGTATCTGTTCCCTTGTCAGAGGTCAGGGACTTGGACTTTGCTAATGATGCCAGCAAAGTCCTGGAGTCCACTGTGAGGAAGCTTCAATATGGCAACATCGCTCAGAATGAACGGAGGTACAGAGACATGAGCGTGATGGCACAGGTGACCCCAGGCAGTGTATTTGTGGGATTGTATGTGTTACGTTTTGCCTTCATATCTATTTTTAGGTTTGTGACTAAGCTCCTTGAGGACCTGGCTTTCTTTGTGTGTGTGGTACCAAACAACGGCCAGGAAGTTCTATCCGTGGTCACCTCTACCCCCAACCGAGAGAGGCAGAAACTCATGAGGGAACAGAACATCCTCGCCCAGGTCAGCACAAGTGCAAACACATACTCACACTCCTGTCTGTCCTTTTAGTCCTTTATATTGGGCCACATGAAGAATAATAGAAATGTAACAGAAAAAATCTTATTTATTGAAGCCCTTTTCGTTATTACAGTCTGTCAAACATCCATTCATCATTTAATCTGGGTTTCTGTTCATTCTAGATCTTTGGCATCCTGAAGGCACCGTTCACCGATCAGGGTGATGGTCCGATGCTGAGGTTGGAGGACCTGGGAGACCAGCGCTATGCTCACTTCAAATACATGTTGAGACTGTGCTACAGGGTGCTACGACATTCCCAACAGGATTATCGCAAGAACCAGGCATGTTCATGTTCATTGAGTTGACATCAGGGTCAAAAACATGATCATTATCAACAGGATGCAGGGTAGTCCAAGGTTAATAAGGTGGCCTTTGACTGTGAGCTTATCACTATATTCTGCCAGACTATCTGGGAAAATCGACCACAGCTGCAGTAATGATGGCCCTAATCAAGAAACCTAAGTAGTGCTCAAATGCTTTTTTAATCGATCAGTGGATCAACAGGAATTATTCACAAGTTTAATAATGAACTCATGGCACAAATTCTCTGAGAATAAACTCAGTACTCAGACATCCTCAGTCAGGTACAACCAATATCTGATTCTAATCATTAGCTAACAAGCCATCAAACTAATTGTAGCTGGATACCCCTGTAACTGATTAAACTCTTAGGATCACAGAATAAGTAAAGCAGTAAACGTGCATAGTACTTTAGATGAGAGGATTTTGACATGTCACAACATGAGAGGCACTGGTAACATAATGAGTGATGGCTGATTACCATTCAGCTGCTTGAGGGTCCTTGTATTGTTCATGTGTTACTGGGACACTTGAATAGAACAGAGGCTTCATGTTATAAATAATAATAATATCTTAGCTTTTCACAGGCTATGACAAGCTCAAAGATTTGCTGTGACAAGGCCTGCACCAACTCGAGAAACTCAACTTTGTATGACTGTATCACTATTATTTAGTAAAAATACCACATTTTCTAGTTGCACCTTGTTATGACGGGCTCTGAGGCCACAACAAACCATGCACGCACGCATTACGTGAATAAAGGCAATAAAATATATTGAAGAAAATACAAATTAAATATATCAGTGGTGTGTGAGGGTGCTTGCATGCTGTATCTGACAACATGTTGTGCAAAACCAAAACCACAAGCTATAGGGTGAAGGTCCAGGGGACAGAGAGAGAGAGAGAGAGAGAGAGAGACAACCTGGGCCGGCAGGCTTAAATCAGCTTGAGAAATCATTGTGCAGTTGCTCTTGGTCTCTAATCATCTCCAGAAACCTGCAACACACACATGACGCAATACACAACACACAAGACACAGAGGACACAGCTTTAAGAAAAACACTGAAAAAAAAAAATAATGTCTCACTTTTCTTGATAGAATTTCCTTGTCATTTCACAACCTCACCTTGGTTTTTGATGAGTTTATTATGTGCTTTTCATTATTTTTTTGACTTTCTATAAATAATTAATCAGAAGTCAGGTTAGTAGATTAATTAAAAGAACCTCTTACCCTTGATGAAAGGATGCAGCTCTTCATGAGTAGCTCCTGTTGAGCTGCTCAGTGGTCAGCGGGCTGTGGATGTGACGCCCAGCTCTCGAGTGTAACCGTGGGTAGCTTCATGAATGTGAATCAGGGTGTATTTTCAGAAGTTATCTAAACAACTACAAACTAGATGCTAACTAGACGGATAGTGATTCAGCACATTTAAATGCTTCGTTTTGTCTTTGTCTTAAAATCATATTTGTCTCTTGTCCTTCATAGGAATATATCGCCAAGAAGTTCTCAATCATGCAGTCTCAGATCGGGTATGAGATCCTGGCTGAGGACACCATCACTGCCCTGCTGCACAACAACCGCAAGCTGCTGGAAAAACACATCACAGCCAGAGAGATCGAGACCTTTGTCAGTCTGCTGAGGCGCAACAGAGAGCCCAGGTCAGACATCATGTACACCTGACAAAGATAAAATGACCCAAGGAAACAGAACAAGATACATACATTAGATTTAAAACACAGAAACCTGCTGAATAATGCAGCTCAGTACAATATGTGAATCAGGATAGTTACTTAACCTTATTTTCTGGTGTTGTACTGCAATTATTTTTTCCAAAACTCTTACATAGAGTAAAGTATTACACACACTTTCACATGTTCAATCAGTTCATGTGTTTCTTTTCTGAAACTCTGTGAATCATGACTGATCTGCTCTTCCAGATTCTTGGATTATCTTTCTGATCTCTGTGTGTCCAACAAGACTGCCATCCCCGTCACACAGGAGCTTATCTGTAAATTTATGCTGAACCCCACCAACGCAGATATCCTCATCCAGACCAAGTGAGTCACAACCTGCGCTATCTATATTTAAAACATTGTGGTCGACCCTGTCAGATTTCAGTTTTCGTTTTTAAAACATGTTCAAAAATGTCTCCACAGAATAATTGCTGTTCCTTCCAGTGTGCTTGTTGTGAAAGAGATATTTTCAGTAGCAGCTCTACGTCACAGTGTTATATGTGTAGTTTTTTTTCCCCCCTCGTAACTGCTTTATGTCACACTTTCTCCACTGCCCTCCCTCTTCTCCTCCCTAGACTAATCTCTAGCACAGAAACCAACCTGGAGTCCTCCCTGCTGCAGGAGGAGGTGGAGGAGGAGGAGGTTTGGCTCTACTGGATTGACAGCAATAAAGAGCCTCACGGCAAATCCATCCGCCACCTGGCCCAGGATGCTAAGGGCAACCACAAGATGGATGTAGACATCATCACCTATTACAGGTGATGGTGGTGCTCTCTTTCAGTAGTAACACAAATAAATAGCTGAAGCATGCAGGAGCCACTGTCCAATCCCTTCACATCTTTTTTTCCTTTTTCTCCTTCCATGTCCTTCACCTGTTGTGCAGATACCAGCTGAACCTGTTTGCAAAAATGTGTCTGGACCGTCAGTACTTGGCCATCAACCAGATCTCCTCTCAGTTACCTGTGGATTTGATCCTGCGCTGCATGTTTGATGACTGCCTGCCCTACAACCTCAGAGCTTCCTTCTGCCGCCTCATGCTGCATATGCATGTGGACCGTGACCCGCAGGAAGCTGTGGTGCCCGTACGCTATGCTCGCCTCTGGACCGAAATCCCCTCCAAGATAACCATCCATGAGTGAGTGGCTGCGTGTGTGACTGTACTTTGTGTGATACTATGAGAATTAGCTTATGCAAATCGCAGATTGTTTGTTTGACTCTGCAGGTTTGAGTACGAGTCCACTGACAGTTCAAGAGAGGAGATGAAGAGGAAGTTTGCCCCCACGATGGAGTTTGTGGAGGAGTACCTCAAAGATGTTGTCAGCCAGCATTTTCCATTTGGGGATAAAGACAAGAATGAACTCACACTGGAGGTAAAACAAATTCTGTTGCATTTATTCTTAAAATCTGATTCTTTCATCGACATTTTCAGGCTGTTTCAGATTGCACCTCATTTTCTTAACCGCATATTTTTTTTTAATCATCATGTGTTTGATTTACTTCTCTCTTCCAGGTGGTGAATCTGGCTCGTAACCTGGTTTACTTTGGTTTCTATAGCTTCAGTGAGCTGCTCCGTCTAACACGCACCCTGCTGGCCATCCTGGATATTGTCCAGCACCCACTCACCTTCATGAACAAGCTCAACAAGAGCCCGGAGGCTGGTCAGTGCACTTGCACCATGGAAATTCAACATTTCATTGGATTGATCAACTAAAGTTAAAGCTATTGACAAAAACTGTATTGGCATTTGCTGTCCTCGGGGCGTTCATTTCAGCTTTTGTATGATACTTTCACAGGCTTGATGTATAGATTTATCATGATAGGCTTTAAACACACAAATGTACACACACTCACGAAGCAAAATATGTTTCCTTAAGGCAATAATGTCCTCCGCACAATCCACGGCGTTGGAGAAATGATGACTCAGATGGTGATGAGTCGAGGTGTACTGCACAGTCTCCCTGACACCCCCCCCTCTCTGCGCTACAGTAAAGGACACTTCATGCCGGACAACGAGGACGTCATGGTGATGGATACCAAGTTAAAGATCATTGAGATCCTGCAAGTGAGCGCCACCTTCTGGATGTACATGCTGCTATTGGTCATTTTTCCTCTCTCATAGCTGATTGATTTATTGTTTCTGTGACTTTTTCACTCCTCTTCAGTTCATCCTGAGCGTGCGGTTAGATTACAGGATCACATACTTGTTGTCCATCTACAAGAAAGAGTTTGGGGAGAAGAGCTTAACTGACAGCTCAGCCTCAGTGGCTGATTTCCCTCTAGTGACACGTGAGACTTTATTCTCTCTTAATGTAAATGCTGACTCATTCTTTAACACTCTAGCATCCTCAATTAATCTGCTGCTGACTTTATTTTGCATCCTTAGCATCTGAACCAGACATAGACGAGATCGCAGTCAAAGCAGAGAGCATGTTTGCAGGAAGGTGAGTACATTTCTGTTTGTAGACCAGTGTGTAAACACATGCTTGTGCACTCATCAAAAGATCCTGAAAGATGTAAGCGAGCATGTGTGTGTATATGTGTGTGTGTGATTTCAGCTCAGAGTTAAGTGCAGTGGAGCTGGACGATGAGGGAGGTCGGACTTTTCTGAGGGTTCTGATCCACCTCATCATGCAAGATTACCCCCCGCTGGTCTCTGGCTCGCTGCAACTCATCTTCAAACACTTCAGCCAGAGAGCTGAAGTGCTGCAGGCCTTCAAACAGGTAGCGATGTAGCAGGCACACTCAAGCATTTTGATACTTGGAAAGCTGACAGAATGTGGCATTTGGCACTTCCTGAGTTAAGTGATTTCTGTCATGCTTGATGGAATAATTTTTGGATTAGGTGAGCTCTCCAAAGGGCCGAGCAGCAGAGAGCTTCCTCAGCTGAAATCTAGAGCTGCACCAGCTCCCTTTATAAAAACACACTGACTCTCCCACAGTGTTGCACTGAAACTTCTTGGCAGAGATTTGCTCTCACACACATTTGTTCTTTCAAAATCTCTGTGTCTGGTTTATTTGTCATCCGTTATCTGTGTCTGTTTGTTTTCCAGGTCCAGCTACTCGTGTCAGAGCAGGATGTGGAGAACTACAAGCAGATCAAAACAGACCTGGACCAGCTGCGCCTGACGGTTGAGAAGTCAGAGCTGTGGGTGGAGAAAAGTGGAGTCTACAGCAGTGAAGACCTGGGGGTCAGACAGGGCAAAGAACAGAACATGGAGGTGCTGTACCATCATTCAATGGTATCCAACATCTAAAAGCAAAGTTTCACATTTCAGATTCTAAGTGTGACATTTGGAGCTCTGCAGGAAGTTTCAGTAACATCCCGTCAGTCATTCATCTGCAGGGTGAAGGGCTCCTTTGTTTGCTGTTGTTGTTAATCAAAGTTGGTGGAAAGGAAACGGTACAAACTGTTTTGTTAGGGCTTTGCACTACTCAGGCATAATGAATAATAATGTGTGTCAGAACAGGAAGCTGCCACTAAGTCACTATTTTATCAACCTGTAACCTGTTTTGTTTTTAAAACATCCTTCTTACTTACGTATTGTTTAAGGAAAGTAGTAATTAGGATCAGTAGAGTCCATTTTTCCCATCTCACTGTGGCAGTTGCCCAGTTATTAAACAGGATGCAGAGTTTTTTTGTGCCAGAGTTACACCTTTTTGTTGGACGGCACTAAAAACATGTTTTTCTCTTCATGTTACATGTTTACCAGGAGGTTGTTCTGAGCCCAGTACAAGATGGTGATAATAAACCTCAGATTGACAGTAACAAGGCAAACAACTATAACATTGTCAAAGAGGTGAGACCCATGTCTTTATTTCCAGGTAATTTTTGTTAGAAGTCTTTTTTCCTGCAGTTGTGTATGTGTGAAACATTTGTCTTTGTCATCTGCAGATCCTACTGCGGCTTAGTAAGCTGTGTTTTCCCAGCAAGAAGAGTCGTGTGCAGCAGCAGAGGCTGCTGAAGAACATGGGGGCCCACACCGTGGTGTTGGACCTGCTGCAGATCCCCTACGAGACGGTGAGTTACAACCAAAATCCCACCTGATGTCAGCATGAAATCTTGGCATCTGTCTGCCGAACTTTTTTTCCCAGTCGTTTTCTCATTTATTGTTTGGTTCTGCCTTTCACAGAGCGACGAGAAGATGAATGAAATCATGACCCTGGCACATACGTTTCTGCAGAATTTCTGCAGAGGAAATCCTCAAAACCAAGTTCTGCTACATAAACACCTTAACCTCTTCCTCACTCCAGGGGTATGTTGATATGAATTTCTACTTGTCCCTTGTTGACAGGCATTAGTTTCTGGGTTGTCCTCCAAAAAAGCAATGTTCTGTTTTGTTTGTATATGGATGAACAGTTTTCTATTTCTTATTTTCCATTACCAAACTGAATCAGTATTGACAATGGTCACTGTCAAAGACTGAAGGCTGAATCATGGCTTCATTTCTTTCCCCAGCTGCTGGAAGCTGAGACAATGCGTCACATCTTCATGAACAACTACCAGCTGTGCAATGAGATCAGTGACCGTGTGGTTCATCACTTTGTCCACTGCATTGAAACACATGGTCGACATGTTCAGTACCTCAAGTTCCTGCAGACCATTGTCAAAGCTGATGGGAAATATGTGAAGAAATGCCAGGACAAAGTCATGACAGAGGTGAGATTGTTTCTTTAATCCCACACAGCAGGGATGTGGGTTATGGTTTGAATGAAATGTGAAAAGAAAGAGAAGGAAAAAATATTTTCTTAAATACTATTCATGCAAAATCTTCCTAAATTGTACTTACCATTTAGTTGCAGTGAGTTAAGATTCTTAATCAAGTAGTAAAATTCAAAGCTTTAGATATGCAGCCAGTTCTGATACTACCCATGTGCATTGAGAAATATTCATGTTGTGTTTGGGTGTCCAGCTGGTGAACGGGGGAGAGGACGTGCTCGTGTTCTACAACGACCGCTCTTCGTTTCAAGTGTTGCTGCAGATGATGGCGTCAGAGCGGGAGCGGACAGATGAAGACGGAGCTCTGGCCTATCACAACACGCTCGTGGAACTACTGGCTGCCTGTACTGAGGGCAAGAATGTCTACACAGAGCTGAAATGCAACTCTCTGCTACCACTGGATGACATAGTCAAAGTTGTCACTGATGTCAACTGTATACCAGAGGTAGTTTTGTTAGAAAATAATAATATAGCTTGAGTTATATGGTAGAAGTAAATCATGTCATTTTGTCCAAGCTTTTTTTTTACTTGTTCCTTGGATACAATTTAAAGGTGTATCTTTTATCTGAAAGTGAGCATCATATTTCTTTTTTTCATGCCTCAGGTGAAAACTGCTTATGTGAACTTTGTGAATCACTGCTACGTGGACACAGAAGTGGAGATGAAGGAGATCTACACCTCCAACCATATCTGGAAGCTATTTGACAACTTCCTAGTGGACATGTCCAGTGTAAGTAACATAAGGCCTTACGTTCATGCTAAATCTTTTCACTTACTGCATGTGCAAAGGAAATGATAGAGATGTGACATGTGGGTTTGCACTTTCAGAAATGATCCTATGTTTAATTTTTGCATTTCAGGTGTGTAACACGACCACAGACCGTAACCACGCAGATCTGCCTTTGGAGAAGTATGTGACAGAGACTGTGATGGCCATTGTCAAGGGTTTCTTCAGTTCCCCTTTCTCTGTCAACCACTCCAACCTGCAGGTACTGTTTTCCACCCCTGACAAGCAGGTGAAATGTGCCTGCAGAGCAAGGCTCATTCATGGCATATTCAAATCCTTTGCCAACTTTTAGATACTTAACATAAAAAAATGACAGCAGACTACCTCTTTCACTGCACCTTCACCTGGGACTGTGTCGTTTCATTGCAGACGTTTGTGGATAGTAGAAGCTGCTTGAGGTGTTTTACGCAGAAGTCTTTCTCGGTTATAGTTATACCATAAAAAATAAACAACAAAAAAACAAAACAATATCCCCTGCTCTGCTGTCTCATTTCACAGACAAACCAGTCTGTCTTCATCAAGCTGCTCCAGTCGTCTTTCAGGATCTACAACTGCACCTGGATCAATTCGGCTCAGAAGGCTAATATAGAGAGCTGTATCAAAACACTGGCTGATGTGGGTGAGTGCAGCTACTCTGCTGTCCATCCTTGTGGGAGAAAGAGGCATTTCAATACTCTTAAAATATTTAATAATGTATAAAAAATACAAAAGTATATGTATTTTACCATTCAGAGAATAGTTTAATTTCACTTATTCACATATTCATGTCTAAGTGTAGGCATGAAGCTCTGCAGGATCTGTTTTGGGGTTAGGATGATGTTATGTGCCAGGGTGAACTAAGTTACTCTTCATGTTCTTCCCCAGCTAAGGCTCGGGCCATAGCCATCCCGGTGGACCTGGACAGTCAGGTCAACACCTTGTCTCTCAAGGTCCACAGTAACATGGTACAACGGGCAGCCAAGGACTGGAGGATCTCTGCCCGGACACGGCCACGCAAGGAGCCCCTGGGTGGCCCTGACTACAAGAACATCATTGAGAAGTTGCAGGTGTGCAGACTGAGATAAGCCAAGAGGCTCTGCCAGACTGTACTTAAATAGCATGGATAAAATTTTATATGAACAGGAGCTTCAAAGTTGATTTATGAGGGCTTTAGCAGTATCAATATATCCAGCAACTTTATTTGTGCGTGTGTGTGTGTGTCTACAGGGTGTTGTGTCCTGTCTGGAGGAGCAGTTCAGTCCTAAGGTTCAGGCAGAATTTTCTGTGCTGGTGGATGTTCTTCACAGCCCTGAACTGCTGTTTCCAGAGGCTGCTCGGATACGCTGTGAGAGCGGAGCCTTCATGTCCAAGTGAGTCTCTGTCCATAACTGTGTATAAAACAAGGAAAAGATCTCAACAAGGAACAGATAGATAGACAGATAAATAGATGGGTAGGTAGATATTCTTTGATATATGCCAGTCTTTAACTAATGCATGTTAAATATGAGCAAAAGATAATAAGTCAGTTTTTGGCAGCATGAAAAATCTAGCAGTAGGCAAATCCACAAATGAACCTCTGCCAATTACTATCACTGTTATACTTGTTATGTAGGTCAGGGAGGTTTGGGAAAGAGCTGAAAGTGAATAGAGGTACAAAACAGTAAATAGTTTTTAATGTGTAAAGAAAACAATAAATTCCAACATCTTTGTTCAATAGATAACTCAAAGTGATAATAATTATACTTTATCTTAAAAAATAGTTTGATACATGATCAAACCTCCAGGGGTGCTGTTACTCTGCTGCAAATGTCCGACCTCCCGCAGACCAGAAAAGGAGATTTCACCTGTGCTGATCAATAAAATGTTGTTTTGTTTTTACTTGTGAGCCACCAGTGAGTGCATTAGTCAGACACCATGGTTAATGATGGATCACTTCTTGTCTCTCTGCCAGGCTGATCAAACACACCAAGAAGCTTATGGACAAGGAGGAAAAGCTGTGTATCAAGATCCTGCAGACACTCAGAGAGATGCTGGACAAGAAAGAATCCTGTCAGGACTCTGTGAGTACTTCACTTCACTTGGGAGGGGGGGTAATGTCATTGTTAGAAGTAAAAAGTCAGGATTCTGCAAGAAAATCCCTGTTAGTCTCTCCAACTCACAGTGTTACATAAAAACACATTAATGAGGTGAAATCACTGAAAAGTTTGCTGTGGATTTAGCTCTGTCTTCGTGTGCCAGCAGTGCTGTGCTCCTATCAGCAGTGCAG
>OMNW01009619.1:0-23491 GCA_900303245.1 Selene dorsalis
GGAAGTATAGTTTTGGGGAGGGAAGGCTCCTGGTGGATACTGCTGGGCTCCCTGTGATGGGTGGGGTTGCTGCTGACCACCTTGGAAGCCCGGAGCCGGGGCCTGGCCAGGGGCAGGGGCCTGGGAGGAGGGAGGGGCGTAGTTCTGAAACTGCTGCTGCTGCTGCTGCTGAGGCTGTGGTGGACCGGGCTGAGGGGCACCGGGCTGAGGGCTGTATCCTGCTGAGATACGGAGAGAGAGAGGAAGTGTCTTTAATTCACTGGAGGGACAACAGAGGATCCACTTAACTTAACAGCAGCAGCTACCTGTCTCCTTAAAGCCTGAACATTTTTGCTCTTACCAGGATACTGCATACCATACTGCTGCTGCGGCGGGGCCCCCGGCTGCTGAGGCGGGTATCCACCTGGAGCCTGGTACTGCTGGTACACCTGACCTGAAGACACAAGACAAGCACAATCAGTAAAAATAAAACGTCATCGCCACCTTTTCAAGCGATGAAAGAGCCAGACGAGATTTAATGTACTTCAACAAACACTTGGTGGCACATGCGTCTCCAGCGGCCAGATCACACATCAGAATCAAGTCCAACATATTTCTCAGCCAACATGCAAATCCCATTCAGTGCCACTGGCAACAACACACCAGAAGAACAATTTGCTTATCTTAGCTGGTTACATTCATGAGTTTGCTATCAGTTAGCTGAAGGTAGCCAAACACATCCCACATGATTCCCATCAATGGACAACAAGCCTTCACAGACTCTCAGAGATCAGATGAACACTACAACAGCTCAGTGTGTCTTCTAATCAACAGCATGTGTTAAAACCCAAAGCAGCTTTTAGTTGACTATTTGCGCCTTAACTTCAAGTGTAACTGTTGCCATTATCACAAAGCAGCCTCTAGGTCAACATCCAGTTCACCCAGTTTCAACATCTGGCAGTGAACTGAACAGCAAATCCATCTTGAATGCTTTTCAGGTTGCATTTTAGAGATCAGATACCGTCCAGTCCGCCCAAGAAACACAAAGTGACTGGGCGTACAGAGGGGGTTGTGTCTTCGCAGACATACCTGAACATCTGGAGAGAATAATACACAACTGCCTCAATGAAAACAGCTGCAACCACTTCGATACGAGTGTCTGATGCCAGAGGAGCCGGTGCCCACAGAAATCTTTACGGCACATTTCTCAGGCACCTGCACCCTCGGAGCCTACTCTTGCTGCAGATGTAAACATGCAAACACTGGATCCGACACATGCATCCACCGCCGACGGGCCACAAGCGGAGAGACGTTCACGTCCCAGGCAGATTTTCCTGCATCAGGTCAAGACCTCGTCCTCCACAGCGCCAGACATGTCTAAGTCCTCAGACAGCGACTTCCTGTTGTACTTTTATAAACGATGATTTCACCGGTCCACCCTGCCTACGTGCAGATGTGGAGGATCGTCCCAGTCATCCCACTTGTGTACTTTAAATAGCATTTCTTCAAAAGGCCTCGGAATATCCAAGGACATCTGCAGCATCAGTTAAACATATTAACCACCTCTCAATAGAGCGTCTGTAATCAGTCTTTTGCTTGACGGTGATGCCAATGCGTGAGGTTTTTTTTATGTTTAAAAAACATGAAAACTTATTTTCCTTATTATTTTAATTTGCTCATCAAGTTTTCCATTGAACGCCGGAGTGTTCAGCAAACATGCAAAGACCTGGCACACTCCTGTTCTCCCTTAATGAGGCCTGAACCGTACTCGCAAATCTCCTGCCTGGCATTTAAATTGGAGTGATGAAACATGCAAAGTACAAAGAGAGAAGGCAATAATCAGAGAGGGCCCAGGTTCACTGATTTTTCAAGTACTGGTAAAACTGGTGCTGATTTTCCACTCTTCGGGAGGGCCGATACTGTAGCGACAGTCGGATCCGGATCAGAGTATAACAGAGCGAAACTGAAGGACTTTGAACTCCTATTAAGCTTTTGTGTCCTTTCAAGGAACTTCAGTGCATCCAAAAATGGAAGAAAACTCCTTTGTTTTCTATCCATTGGTTCATAAATCAGTAGAAGAAACAATGTTATTCACTTCATCTGTGAGTGGTCATAATGTTGTGGCTCACTGGTCTATATTTATTTCAATGTGCCAATATAAAGTGATTCTTTCATAGGAATGCTGAATGTCAAGGTCTGGGCTGGATTAGACGCTAGGTTTGGATGTGGATACACTGGATATGGTAGAAATGGGAAGCTGCTGATGCTGCGTTCAATTTAACTCGTAAGTCTGAGCTGGGAAAGAGCCGAGTTCCAGCCACCAGTTGGTAACAAGCAGGGGTGGGAATCACCAGAGGCCCTGCGATATGATATCATCAGGATACTTGTCTCAAGTGATATTGTGATATCAAAAATATCTCAGTGTGCTGTGATAAATTGTGATTTATTAGCTGTTTTTTTAACTGCAAATGATGTCTCCAAAATAAAACTTGGTTAATATCTGTTTTTTCCAATAAGATAAACATCTTTGTCTGTTCAAATTGATACTTGGCGTCCATATATCAATACAACATTGCCATGCAAAATATCACAATACTCTGCTCTATTGATTTTTTCCCCCACCCCTAGTAACAAGCAGAAACAGCAACACTTTTGTTGTTGTTACCACTGTTAGCTATCAACAGCCGAGACACTGTGCCATAATTTGGGCGGGAAAGCAGCAAAACAACGTCTTTGGGTACATTCGATTAAATGACACAAAAACTACACTGTGGCTGATAAACGGTGAAACGTGCAGCTTTTATTCACTGTTGATGCACCGAGCAGCCATCTTGGATCGCGAGGTTGGGGTTATTGAAGTCCGTCCTAGTTTCCAAGCTGGAATTGTGACATCTTATGACGTAGCCGACTGGGAACTCAGACAATCCGACTTCCGAGTTGAAACGCAATGCACCAAAAAACCTGAGCGACTATGGCATAAGGTCAAATCTCTACTATAGCCAGATGATGGGGTTGGAGCGTCTTCAAGACAACACACAGTCCAAGCAGCTCAGGCTCCTTGTTGCAGAAATCAAGTTGTAGTTTAAATGCTCAGGGAGACACTTGACAACTAAATATTTAGCTAGGAACAGTGTTAACTCCTTGGTGTCTCTTTATAAGCTCTGGAGTGATGTGGCAACCATCTGTTATCTCACTGACAGCACTTTTAACATGCTCTTTATTGTGTGGAGAGGCATGTGTGTGAAACTGGCTTCTTCTCCTGTTCTCCCCGCTCTGTAATCCATCATGAGCATTATGTAAGAGTGACAGAGGGATGTGAGGCTGCGAGACCTCTTTGGCCTGGGAGTTCAGTTCATTCCAGCGCATCCAAAAGGTTCATCTATTGGGGATCAAGATATTTAAGACAGTGTTGCTCCACGTCAGGAGAAGAAACCCCAAGTTGTGCTGGTCTATGTGCATGCCTTGAGGAGGCATCATGAGAATATGGTCTTATTTTTCAATAAACATTTCACACCAAACACACATCTGCCCATCTGATAAAGAGCCTCATGCGAATTTCTGATCCACTGCTTCGTACACGTGTTTACAGTTTTGTTCCTGCACTGATGTAGATTATTGCCAAAGGGTCCATCAGCGTCTGAGAGACAACGGGTTGAAATCTTTACCATCTGCTTATGGATCTTGTTAGTGGCATTCTTACGATAACAAGTAATCTAAGCTTGCATTACAAGGGAGCCTCAGGCTGGCTTTAAAAGGCCACAAATGCTTAGGTGGTGTCTAATCTCATATACCGGAATTACCTTTTGTAAAAATCGACTTGCTGTTCTGCCTCGAGGTTGTCATACTGACAAACAGTCTGCAACCAGGGACAGGAATAAAACACAAGGAGGAGGGGAGGCTGGGCAGGATCTGGTTTAATGTGTTAGTGTGCCAACCATCTGCAGCCTCGGGAGTAAGAGAGGAGATGGAGAAGGGAAACGGTAAAAGAGGGACCAGTACGGGGAGGACAATATGTTCATTGTCCACTGTCAGGCCCAGGATTTATCTAACAACCTGCACTACGATTACGAGACGGAAACTAACTGAAGCTGCCAATGTGTGGTGACGCTGCTTGCCTGGACTCAGTGGGTTCAAAGTTAACATGCTCAACTTCAGCAGTGTCAACACTTGATTTTTATCTGGGGGTGTCCTGATCCAATGTTTGTTTCTATTTGCCTCTATCTTCATCTGTCTCCTTTATATCAGCTGATACTGATGGTACTATTTACTATTAACAGTTGATTAAATATGTATCTGACATAATACACCACCAGCAGTGGCCTTAACCTGAAACATGTCCAGGTCCTGGTTTAAGAATGATTCATTCAAGTCAAATAAACTATGAAAATGCAAAACTGGCTCCTGAGGCTGGTTCAGGACAGCTTTATCCTTTCAGTGATTTATTTTAACTTCTCTGCCCTTTCGCTAAAACGTTTTGTTGAATCAGTTGAATCAGACTGTGTCATCGGCTGACAACTGACCTTTGCAGCTTCTGATCCCGTGCATTTGGCTTGAATTTTCTGGTAGTTTACGGGTTTTTATAAGTTTAAATTCAACAGAATAAAACTAAAAGATCTGCCTGACGCTAATTTGGAATCCAAGTTGTTTATTTTCCTCCTAAACATGCATATTTTTTTGTTACAGAGGATCATGATTTCAGTTTATGATATAAAAAATAGACATCACAAGAGGCTGCACACAAACATCACAGAGCACGAGAGATGCACTGTAATGAGCAACTCGAAACTACTACTCAATAATAACTATTCTACAAAAATATTCATGTCGTTTGCGGCGGTAAACTAATCCTGCCAATATTGTGACCATGCAGAGGCCGGACTGATCGTGAGACCTCCGCGATGACACGGCCGCATCAACCACACCAGTCAAACATGAAATCAGCAAGAACAAGTTGCTTATTAGACAACAGAGTCTCTTGTTTCTCCATGTTTTCTCCTTATGTTATGGAAGGAACAGAGACCCATGACCGGCTTTCTGCTGAGCTGGATGTTTGTGTGCAACACGCTGTGTAGCTGGCTAACCCTGTGACTGAGGAGTCTTCCTTCTGGACCAACTAAACTGGGTTTTTTGCTCTATGGATAGACCCAATTCTAACCAGGCCAAACCACAAACCACCAGAGAAACAGAAGTAGTCATAGCACATGTGTGCTGACTTTCAGTGCTGCAGGTGTGACTGCTCTCAGAGCGAGTTACAGCTCTCGGACGGTGCAACATGAGGCATCTTTCTTTTTGCCCCAGTGGCTTTCACATTCATCTGGACCAGATCATAGACTGAAAACAATCCAATCTGCTTATAGCAATGTGGTAATCTATTCAAATACAAGAGGCTTCACCTTTATGGCTGCACCTGCCTGGGCCTTTCCTAACAAAAGGGAAAACATGCCAGAGAATTCCCTATAGTAAAATGCTTGGGAAAGGAAAGAGAATAAGAAAAAAAACACACAAAAAAACAAAAAAATAACATGGCACTTTGGCTAAGTGGCACTGTGCTAAGAAAATTGAGTAAAATAAACCGTGTTTGTTTTTGCCAAGACTGCCTGATCCTTTGATCATTTATCTTTATCTAAGGTTTTGGTTTGGCTCCAACACTTAAATGTTAAAAACTGCACATGGGGGAGAGCTGTGATAAGGTCTGCACCGAGTAAGATAGAGGCAAGTCCATGGATACACCATGTTTACACACTGTTGATTAAGACTCCACCATAGTAAGACTCCAGGATAATTTCTCATCTAATGAAACTTGCTGCCTCAACAAGAATGGATGTGAGTACCAAAAAAGGTAATAAGCGTACAGTACATGCCACTCTGAATGTGTAAACATTAGTCAATGTAAATCAGTTCACAGAGATCCCGGGCTTATATTCTTCCCATGAATCATTTAACCTCAATTTGATCTTTTGATTAAAATTATATGCAGCATTTTCTCAATTTCTTTTGTGTATTTCACTTAATCTAATCAGTTAAGGATGGCCGGCAGGACGAAAGTTATACTCTGTGTTTTCCCAACGAGAAATAAACAGAAGGTAAATTTAATTTAATAAGCACAGCTAAATAAACAATGTAAGTATAGTCTGTCACTCTCTGATCCCAATCCATCGTGTAACTGAGCTCCATGGACATAAGTAGGCCAGAGAAGAGTGGCATGACTGAAGGAAGCTGGACTCACATTTTTACTGAATATACTTCACAAAGAAAGAAACTCCAGAGGGTAAGAAAGATTCACTTCAGAAAGAGAAAAAGAAAGAGATAGAAGAGAAGAAAGAGTGTATGTGCTGTGCAGTATCTAAAGTTTACAGGGGGCTGAACCGTGAACACTGCAGTATTAAAGAACCGATAGTACCGAAAACATGAATTATCTCGCCTGCAAACCAAGTGAGACCAGCTAAACATACCATGACAGTATTTCTAGGCTTCCTATTGTAGGTTTACAGGAATCCACTATGAACCACTCTTTGGAAAACAAATAATCTTGGATCAGTATGTTAGGACAATGTGTAAACCGTCATGCTCAACAGGGGGTCATAATTAATGTGGCTACTTTGGTGGGAGTGTTGGATAAACATCCCATATAACAGCACAACATATGTAACTGTTTAACCACCCATACTGCGGGGCCTCAGGCTCCCGTGGTCATCAGGACATTAAGCCTTTTAACACACTTTATATCACACTCATATATTTGCCTCGGACTGCGTCATGGTTTTGTGTTGACCTATAGGGCTGTGTTACATAACACACACACATGCTGTCTTCTCTGTGGACATCTGTTGCGTGTAAAACATCTTACCATCCATGCCAGCTGGGGGCGGCTGCTGTACTCCAGGATAGGGAGCTTGTGGCTGGGGGGGCACTCCTGGCTGAGGGGCTGCGGATGAGGAGGAAGCGATGCTGTCAGGGGTTCCTGAGCGCTCCTCTGGGGCAGCGGCTGCGGGAGCTAATCAGGTATAGGCACAGAGATGGACAAACATGAACGTGTGGCTGTCAACACCTTAAAGGACAGACACCAGCTGGAACTAAACAAATACCTTCATGTGAAAAAATAAGAACATCCCATGGAAACTTATTCAACTTATTTGAACTAACAAACTGTTCATGCCCTTTGATAAACTTGAACAAAACCACAAGGAAAATGTTGCTTTTTCTTTCACTTATTCAACAACAATATCAACAGATGTAATATTCCTCTGTGGAAAAGTCAGCAGACCTTTGGCCTTGGACAGTAGTATAGCTGATTTCAATTCCCCACAGAGCATTTCAATGGGACTGAAATCTGAGCTTCGACCAGGCCATTACATAACGCTTCATTTCTTCTTTTTCAGCTATCCTTGGCTGGATTTGTTTGTGTGCTCCGGATTATTGTCCTGTTTTAAAAAAAAAAAAAGCCTCTTTCGTTTCAACTTCAAATTTAGGACAGATGGCTTCACATTATCCTCAAGCAGTCTATGTTATGACGAAGCCTTCATAGGTGAATCAGTGAATCCAACCTGCCCGGTCCCTGAGGCAGGAACTGTTGTTACTGTAGCCAAACAACTATCTTTGATTCATCTGTCCAGAGCAGATTAATCCAAAAAGCCTGGCCTGGTCTTTACCTGTAAGTTTTGTCTTGCTCTAATGTTATTTTTGGACAGCAACGACTTTCTCCTGGCACGCCTCCTGCACTGGTCAATTTTGTGTAATCTCTTCCTAATGGTAGACACATGCACTTTGACACCAGTCACCTGCAGATCCTGTGATCAAATTGTGCATCATACCATCAGATCTTGGGCTAAATTTGCCAAAGTCGTGGACAACCTGACAGTCATTTGAAATCCATGCCACTTGCAGATGATTAGCCATTCGGCAGAGTGATTTATTTCAAATAATTCGCAGATCTTTTTAAATCTAAGGCCTAACTCATTCATGACCTTTTTCCCTGAAGGATTTTAAAGATCTTGGCGTGATGACCCCACAATCAAGGAGAACACCAGATCCTAGTTACCAAATGTCTAAATATGGTTTCAAATATGTTGAAAAAGTCAACAATTTCCATGGCTTGCAATTAATTTTTCACGACCATACCCCGAGACAGACACATTTAATCTCTGATATTGGATATTGTGTACTACCTTGGGCCTGGTCCTCGCTCAGGCCGAAAGCAGAGATGACATTCTTGCTGACCTCGTCCTGGTTTTTTAATGGATCGAAGGCTGACATGCTAGCTGCGCTGACAGGAGTGGCCTGTTTCACTGTGGGGTCTGCTGCCACGACTTTGCCTTCACGTACATCCACTGATTCTAAAAACACAACCAGACAGATGTTTAAAAACCAGCAGAGAAAATGCTGCAGTAACATGTATCATCACATATCAACAGACTTGTTATTATAAACAAAATATGTAGCACAGAGGACAAACTAACCACATCCCTGTTTATGAATAAAAAACTTACTTTTATACTTGTATATGACATTACACTGTAATGTAGCAGCACATGTTCCTCATATAAATGCTCTGGTCAGTCATGATGACAAGGGAAAGGCTTGTGTTTGCTCTTGATGTGGTGGCTGTGTGTGGGTGAGTGACCACAAACAAAATGGACTGAATTGGTATGTCTGAGGTATCATTAAATAAACAAATGTACTGTACAATTCCATACAAATCTTCATATTAAAACAACAAACAATGATTGCGTCTTATAAATTGTCTCAGTCTGGTGCCGTGTGGGATACAGATTTCACAAGCACGGCAGCGAGCATGTGAAATACGAACAAATGCTGCTTGTTATGGAGGCCGCGCAGGGCCCATCAGCAGGATTAAGAGATTTAACACAAGGTTTGCAATGAAAAAAAAAGAAAGAAATCAAATCACAGTTGGCTGTGTGACTGTGTTTGTGCACATCTGCCAGAACCCAGTAGGGCATAATGCTTGTTGTGGACCCGAGAGGTTAAGCTTGTCATTTGTGCTCCTCATCAATAAGCAGAAATTATTAGTTTTATGTAAAAAGAATTCAGAGCAGTTGTGCACACAGCTGCTGTAGGAAAGGCTGCAAATGATGCAAGAAAGTGCAATGTGTAACCGTAGAGCTGCCCATGCGAGCTCACTTACCACTGTCCGGTGCTGTGGCAGCCAGGCCGGGTTCTGTGGGAGGCTCCAGGCTGTCCAGGAGGTTGTTGACTTTATTCCTGAGCTCAATGAGCTCCCTACGCAGGTACTTGACCTGACTGGACTCCAAAGGCCGCGGCTGACCATTCACTGCAGACGGCAAGGCGGAGGGAAAGGAACCGTGTGAGCAAATCAAACAAATCCTTAATATTTATTTGGAGAATGTGGTTTAGCGAAGTCAAACATTTCTCAATTTCAGCACAGCCAACACCATCTGTGTGTTAGTCCTCAAGGAGGATGATAGATAGCACCTGAGCCTTGATTGCTTTTACAGAGTACAGCACTCCTCTGGTCCATACCTATATTAATGGGAAATTTTTGTGCATCGCTGAATCTGGATCTCATTTAATACGATCATTTCCTACTTGGGACAGTTTTGTCTTGAACTTGAACCACTTGTTGACATGGATCATGGTCTCCAACTGAGTTACAACCATGAGCTCCGAGGAATTTCTGGGTAAGACTGTGCAAAACATGTCAACAGCTTAGGAGATGGAAAAAAACCACAACAGTGCTGAACATACAGACCGATGACACAAGCAAGTGTTTGTAGGAGCCTAAAAACTGACGATATACTGCTACCATGGAGGGGCACCTCACGTCTACTACTGGAAATATGTTCCTGGTAAATAATGATTAATGAGTAAGAGGGCTGTCGTTAAAGTAGCTCATTAGTCAATGAAGAAAAACAACAGAACTCTAACATACAGCAACATCTGTATAATGTAAAACCTTCTCGAGTTCATTGGTCTGGAAAAGCTGTTTGATTCAACACTAAGCATGTGCACATTATGAATAATCTGTCCAAATTCTGTTAGCTCCTCATTCAGAAGACCTAGGATTACAGGGATCATCCATCACATGGTCGACTTCACAAACACATTCATGACAGCAGCCAGGCTGACAGAGGGATGGAGAGCCTCATCGTCACCACCACCACACCCTGCCAATGAGGCGTTTAACCAACAATAGAGCTGGGAACACTGGGCACATGGACACTGCTGTAACGCCCGGCTTGTTTTTCAGGCCGCACGTGCTGATTTTACCTCAACTTAGGACACGTTTAGCAAGACAATGATTGTGCTAAAGCAAATCAAACTTCTTCATTACCATCAGCTGCACGTAACCTGCAACGAATGGATCATCTCAACTACTTTCAACCTTTATTTCCCTCCGTTCCAAATTGTTTAAGGAGTAAAAATTTCTATTGCCAAAGAATGAATGCAACAGTAGAGAACCCCAGACATTCCTGTCTCACACAAGGTTCTCTGTTTGGGTGGATAATGTTGAACAGAGATCCACAAGGTCATGAGGTACTGAGCTGAACCACAGGCTGCCACAGAGAGTCCAGCCACACTCGCCTTTTCTTTGAATCTCAACACATGTCTGGGGATATCATATCCACGTGAAGTCATGCCATGTGATGATGAGCCAGCACTCAGTTTTGATTGGGAAGAAGTAAAATACTTCAAAAAAAAACAACAACGATGAAACAAATATATTTTACAGCACCTCTGACTAATAATAGCAGCAAAGGGAGAACAGCCTGACTCTGAGCAGAGCGCAGGAAACAGCATCATGTTGTCATTACAAATTCTATTATTAAATTTCCATGATGCCACGGTCTGTTATAGTTGAGACAAGTTCTTTTTCACAGCTGACAGCAATATTCTGTAGACTCGTAAAGTTGGCCTTTGTTTATGTCTCTATTCCTCATACAGGTAAATCTCTACCACAAGTTTATGTCCTAGCAGGAAAGACGAACACTGCACTGTCTGTCCAACAGCTAAACACTGGGACGGCTGTGGAGGAGGTAGAGCAGGACGTCCACTAACCAAAGTGTCCTTAGGCAAGATACTTGATCAATAACTCTAAAAAAAAAAAAAAAACACTCTGTATAAGTGCAGTCCATTTCCATTTATGTATTACTGACGTTAAATGAGTAACATTTACAGGAAATAGAATAATTCATGAGCATTAACAAAAACATGTGTAATGTAGAAGTGGCCTGCCAGGAGATATCAGCAGTGAAAGCATCAAGTTGTATTTTGACATTTACTGAAACAAAACAATACCAGATGTAATATCTGATCAGTAAAATCCAATTAAACACATCCAATATTCTTTTACATTTGTGTATCTGAGCATCTGCCTTCTTTTATCATATGTGCATATTTTCTGTTCAGTCAGGTTTTTTTCTCTTTGAAAAATTCACTAATTCCTATTTTGAAACAAGGACCATACTAAGAAATTTTATTTTTATATGCGGCTGTTTATTTATTTAGCATTATCAGTCAACCTAAATCAGCTGTATAATAATAATACGTGATGGGTAGCTGGTTTTTAGTGCAACCACATTTCTTACTCCTATGTAATCATCATCATCAGTTATACTCTGCATTAAACAATGTACCTTCTGTGATCGGTCTTATAAAAACCCTGAATTTTGAACACAAATTTATTGCAACATGTTGTAGACAGAACAGGTTTGAGCCTGATCTGTTAGGATGAGGCCCACTGGCTGTTTGGATAATGTAATTAATTCTTTTCATAAACCTTCACAGCACACTACTTTACTGAAAAGACTGTGAGCAAAGCTGGGTTGATGAATACCTGAAATTACAACTAGGAACTGGTATAACCTGAACCAAGATCTTTTGTCTATATATCTACAGCCTGTCACATTGTTTGTGTTCTCAGCCAGTGCTAAGAGACGTAAAGAAATTCCACCCAAAATTAGTCAGAGGGGAGTGCAGACAACTTCCAGTGGGACAGTGAAGGGCTGAGGTTTGTTGTGTGAAACTAAACTGGACTGCCCTCCAGTGACTGGTTGCTGTAACAGCTGATGTGGAACATCTTGGTTTACAGTTAACAAGAAAACACCATTGTATGATTACAGACTTTTCTTGAAGTTTCGATTCCTCTCGGCAAAATTCCCTCGCGTCACTGTGTGTTCTTATAAAGTGGCGACAGATAGTAAGGAAAAGCTTTAATCTCTTACCGAACAAAGTCAGTTTGAGTATTCTACTGCACTGGATGGCGAAGGAGAGGTCAGAGCTGTCGAAGATGGTGATGAGGTCGTCATCTACAATAATGGAAAAGAGATCAGATGATTCAATATACTGAAATTTTAAACAGTTTTAGTATCAGAAATTACATGCAAATTTCCAATACATCAAACTGGCTGTGAAAAACATATCTTATTTTCCCCTTGAGACAAATTAGGACTAGTTAGGCTGTGGCCCGACTCACCTTCATCCTTGTATTTTATGGTAACCTCATCGTTACTCTGCAGCTTGCCCCTGAAGACACGTTGCATCATCAGCACCAGCTCATCGTAGGTGATGTCTTCATTATGGATCGGGATGCGTCTGATGTCGTCACCCAGCTGGGCTTTAATGATCAGCTTCCCACTCAGGTCCAGCTGGCCGTTCATGGTGCCGTCCGACCTGTTCTGCTCCCACCACTAAAAAGAGTTGGCGGAGGAGATGTTGTAAAAAATAACAAACAACTTGTTTGTTCTGTGTTTTCTGGCATTTCACCTGTAACATTTGTTGTGTAAATAAATACAGATTTAAGACTAGTGAATAAGAATCATTTGAGCCCTATAACAACATGCTAAATAAAGTTATTTTTTACGCTTTGTTTTTGGCTACCATATCACATGATTTGCATGATCCTCAGATGAAGTCACTTCCCAGATTTAGGAGACAGGATGGACACAGGGAAAAATTTGTCAGTCCGTTGTCGGTACTTTGGTCTTGAAATGAAGAAGTATGACTGGAAACTGGAAAGTCTTCTAAGACTGTTTGCATGTAAACAAGCCTTTTATCTTGCAATTTACATCGAAAGCTGCACCGCACAGATTAAGTAATGACAATGACTCATTATTGACCCCACTCATTACATGTGCATCCACATTTTAAGGTGAAATATATCACAATATGTTTCTCTAGTAGTGTCAAATATTCACAGATAACTGCAAATACTGCATGACATGGCACTCTTAACGTTGTCAGCTCATGCAGTCCACGAACCTGTATTATACAAGTGCACTTCACCTGCAAACAACACTATAAATGTATTTATAACTACATGTATTTGTCATTAAAGGCACTTTGAGGCCTTGGTCTGTGTAAGTAGTTTAACAGGTCAGGGGACGTGGCTGCTGAGTGAGTCATTATTCATGATTTAATTGTGGTTGTTTCTTTATAAAGGATAATGATCTGATAATGATCTGTCATCTGTACTGATCTTTATTGTCTTGCTTCAAGGCACTTCATGACGATTACTGGGTGAAAGAGCAACCTGCCCCTTCACCTTAAATCTGTGTCAATGAGTACTGTTAACTCCATTAGAAATCTGTGTAATTTCTGAGGGTGTAAGGGTCAAAAATCACCCTGTGAGGTGGCAAAGACTACTCTATGCCACTGTGGATCTCCTTGCATAGACTTTGACCCAAATAAAAAAGCGGTCAGATAAAGATCGTCAAAGCTTTTCAACCAAGCTGAGTGAGTCTTTCAGAAAAACTGTAATGTGATCATTTTGACATCAGATAAAATGGTCAGATTTTGTTTCACATGCAATCAGAGAGCTAGATTATCAGTCTGTGGTGATCTAACATGTTTTCTCATTGACTGTGTACTGACGAGAGCAGGATTACCTACGACGTTACCTGCTCATGATCTGGGCTGAACAATTTACTACTGTGAATTTAATTCCAGAAAACACTGCGGCTTTGCGTGTGCTCGCCAGATGAATAATTGGCTGGATGCTAGGGATTGTGTGGTGGCTAACGTTTAGCATACACTTGTATTAAATGAGGACAACAACATAACCAGTATATACCGGTACTGACTCCTCCACACTAAACATATAGACATCAGAGTTGAAGCTAACCGCTATTTGTGAAGGAGGCTCAATCGCAGAGTCATCTGTCAGTGGCCCATGGACAACAGTGTCCTACTAACTACTAACACTCAGTAGGCCGTTTCATCAATACACTGTCACTGTTACCAATACAAAGCAGGCGTATTGACCACATACTGCTAATATGTTCAATTTGTCATTGAAGGTTTGTATGAGTTTGAGTAAACGATAATTTCGCTTCTCAGAAATACGTCGGGAAAAGGCGATTTCCTGTGTAACTTTTAATAAGCAGCCGGGGCTAAATAAGCTAACACACTCTTAACTAAGTAAGGTCGAAACTGCACAGCGTTTTAAATAAAAGTGAATTAGATACAGATCATTTGTCGCTAACTTCCCACAAAACGGTCTCTCTACACCTGTTTGGGCGAGTTAGCTTAGCATTAGCTCCTTCCATTAGTCAGCTAACGGTAGCCGCTTCGCCTGCTGGCTAGCATCATAACAGTCACACACTGGGCTCGCTGAGCGGTTCAAACTAAATGATAACACCGCTGGTATCAAAATTCAAGAAAGTCTTTCACCTGAATCAGACGACTTGACCACGCTGTATTTCACAGGTTTCCCCCCAAACCGTGAAAATCAACTCTGTTAGCTCAGGCTATCCAGACCCCGGGCCAGCATCAGGAAGTGTCCTCCAGACTGTCAACGTCAGCCGGTACGTGGCATTCACGGTGCGCAGGCGCACACCGGCGGAGCAAAGTGCGCTGGCTCAGTGACACACCTAATTGCTAAAGATAATAAACCATGCACCAGTCATTAACAGTTGAGGATCATTTATTATTTTTCATTTGTTTCACAATGCATGATTTTTTTATCCATGTGCGCAGGCTGAATGGCTGGCTTTCTAACGCTGAATGAAAATACCTGAAGACATAAGACATTGAAGGAGGTAGACTGAATGAAGGAGAAAACAACAACAGGACAGCTGCAGCAGCAAAAGCAAACCAATTCCTTTCACACAGAAGCGTTTTCTAAGCAGCAGCAGCAGCACAGAGCTGTGCAAATGGTTTAGGTGTTAAAAGTAAAGTGAGGATGCTTTCAACAGACTGAATAGCTTAACCTTGAGATCAGCATGACATACTGTACAACGGATGCAAATCTGAACATGTGAAGAGCTTAAAATCTTTGCACAGGACTGTATATGTTGGAATAGTTGATGTCCTCACTCTAATCTGCATCTGTTCTGTTCAGGACAATATCTGGATTGGGATGATGATGATGCTCTGATCCTGTGATTGACTTCCAGTGGCAAAACTCAGCAAAATAAATAAATAAATTAACTAACTAATAAATAAATAAAGACTGTTTTGAGCAAAAATTGTACACCCTATTCTATCTTATCTTAGCAATCAGTGTGAGAAAACTGGTTCATAATAATTGGACATGAATAAGAAATTGAAAACACAGTTTGGCCCAGTCGCAGCTTTCCTCACTCCATTATTTCTTCTTCTTCTCCTCTGTGGCGCTGAACCATGAGTCTAACAGCTTCTTCATGTAATATAACTGCCAGGCGTGCACTTGAACAGCTACCACCATGATGAGGTACATGACTGTCACTGCAGAGAAGCCAAAAATGAAGCGGTAGGCCTTTCCATGGCGGTAGAGCTGCTGCGCTACAGGAAACATCTCCATTCCTCCGTAAATAAGAGGTGCTACGTTGAACAGCCCTGCGCTGATCATGGATATGACCAGGTAACTGATATTGTTCTTTGGAAGTGACAGACTGCTGCAGAGCAGAGGGAGGAGGCTGAGCAGGTAGGGGTACTCCCACTGGTACGGCATGGACACCGTGTCATGTGACACCAGGTTTAAGTGGCTGACCGTCACCTGAGCAGCGATCAGCAGCCAGAGCAGCAGGTGGACCAAGTTGAGCTTCCGCACCTCTGACTTCAGAGAGGCACTGCAAAATATAAAAGCAGGATGTCAGGGTGTGTTGGAAATCCATTGTACATGTTGTTGATATTTAATAAGAAACATTAGGTAAAGATTAAATTCACTTGCCTCATTTGGTAGTGTGGGACCACCTTTTCTCTGTGTTTAAAGCTTATTCCATTGGCACCTTCAGCTCGGGGACCTACACGTGATGTCATGTTAAGAGAAACCTGCTGACATGCAAAAAAAAAAAAACACACACACACACATCCTGTTAGGCTACAGATGCCAGAATCGACAGAAATTGACCAACTATTGTAATTATCTTTACTAATTTGTGTGGTTCATTAGGAAGTAGAGGAAAATGCCCATCACAGTTTTCTACAGTGTCCTCATATAGTTGGCTTTGTCAGTGTAATAGTCAATGATGTTTATTGAGAGAAAGGCAGCAAATGCCTTGAAAATAAAAAAAATGTATGATTCACTATTACCAAAACGGTCTGTCAATTAGTTAATTCAGTAATCAGCTAATTGATATTGACACATTTAACCACTTTTAACCTGCTCTCAATGTATACACAATAAATACTCTAATAGTAAGTATTGTATTAACTAAATAATGACATGAAATCAGAAGTCAGACTGTTGTGTGATCCTAATACCGAAGTGAAAGTGAAGAATTCAACGCAGATCATTTGGGTCGCTGTAGCCGTTTGCAGCAGGTTAGTGCGTTAGCTGCTGTTGCTAACTAACCTAATTCAACATTTACCTTCTTGAACAGATCACCGTGTGTTTGTTAAAGCTTTCACCTTATTTTATCATAAGCAGTGGCATCGCAGTACGACACTGAACATGAAGCTGTAAAACGCATATGAAACTTACCGCAGCGTGTTTCCTGACGTCTGTTAGAACCGGTTTGATTTTTGCACTGACAAAAGATGGGATGTGGATGTTTGGAACAAGCTCCGCGCATGCGCAGAATCTCACAAGGTTCAAACCGGAAGACCTCCCCCACCGCAGCATCAGCAGCATCTCTCATCCTCTCACGGGTCAAGTCCTTTTCCTGAATCTTCCTGTACCAGGCTGATAGGGGCTGCTCATTTATTGCTTTTTACTTAACGTTGTAATATATTCTTCATATTTTATGTGTTTAGATGTGTTTCACTTTTTTTTTTTCCACGGATGAGCCCCCACAGTGAAAGTACAGGGGTTGCCTGCTGTGAGCTTAGAAATAAGTGATCAACAGCTTGTCTAATTAAACAATTTTTATTTAGAAAAAACAACATGGACAATAATAACAAACATGAACATTTAGACATAAATTCATTGGTTACACTGAAAATATGAGCGCCATGGTTAAAGAGAGAAATATTTGTTTTTCCTTCAAACCTCTGCTTGCTGCTCGCTGTCCATTTCAAAGCAGGCAATCAGCAGATAAAATAATAAATTATTGACAACAGTTGTTATGAATAACTGAAACATGAAAAAACTTTGTTTGAATTGATTAGCTGTACGGCAAACGTATATGTATCAAACACACCAAGGATACTGTGGAATCTCATGTATTTACTATTATTTTACCTTCAGAGGCTTTTCATTTCAAAATTATAATCTTTAATTTGTTTTCCACATGAGACTCTCCTACAGTATTATATTGTCATTTTAACTAGAAAATAAATACTGTATATATGAGGTTATTCTAATCTGAAATCATAGTTCATCATCATACAAACCAGTTACAGAATACCTAAAATTATTCTGAGTTGCTTTGAAATGGATCCAGTCAAATGTAGAGTCCTTGTACATGACATTACATTGCAGAAACTGTACAATTGTACATGGTCACAGATCTGTGATTTCTTATATTTAACATGTGTCACATACATCTGTTTGATACTACGGCTTAGTTAGCAACACAGAAATTCTTAAAAGTGTTTTCTGTATATTGTGGAGTTAAATTTATTTAAATGAGTGGTTTTCATAGTTCACTGAAAATTATGCAAGTTTGACCTAATTTAAGCACAAAAAAATGTCTTTAGAGCACTACACCTATATGCAAACATCAAGACATAAAAATTCATTTTTACATTCTTGTTCTTCTCTTTGATTCTCACTCATGGGAGCAATTGTCAGTCAGCTACACACATGCTTAAGTAACATTTCATGTGTGATTATTTCATCTTGATCTTCTACTTTTTGTTTGCTTCCTCCAAGTGAGCACATTAATTATCATTACATGGAATAGTTTTTCCTGTTGCATGTAATGTCTCTCTGCACCTGAAGTGAAAACCATTTAAGTTGCTCCCACCTATATTTCACTGATTTGATTCTTCTGTGGAAAGCCTATGGGGAGCTTGAGAGATGGATCCTTTGGAAATCTGAATTAGTTTATATTAAAATTCAGTTATCTGCAGGTCACGCCACCAGAAATGTGTCTAAATCTGAAACACAAACTGCTGCAGTGTAAACGTGTTCGTAATCTTTCTTGTCATTTTACATATTTGCTGTCCAACTGAGAGACAAAGACTATATTTATACAAAGGCATGCAAATGTCCTACTAGAATGTAACCATGTTTTCTACTGTATTTCACATTCATAACATGGGGTAGCTGCCAGTTTTGAGGAGGTGCAGGGACAGAATCTGACAATGTTGCATTCAGAATTGTTTTATCGTCTCTTGTGTACAGTTTGCACATTCCCCTCTAGTCTTTGTACCTAATAACAACTTTCATTCTTGTGGATGAAAATACATCTGGAGCCATCTTTAGGAGTTCTTTGTTTCTCCATGCTGTAAAATAATAAATCTTTACTCTCTCAATTAAACAGCGATAAGGGTTTACAGTATAAAAGCTGATGTACATACAGACAATTATACTTAAAATTTTCCTTGAAATATTTCTGTTGATGATGAACAGCCTGTTGACTTTACAGGCTGCTCACTCTAAGGTAATTTATGGTCATATTTTGTATTGTACAAAAATATGTTCCCATTTTGTTCTCACTAAACCTCTATCTCCCTGCAGTTTCTGGTTTTACATTGGATACAACAAGTACCCGGAAAAGGAGGAGTGCACATACTGCCCAGCATAAAGTCCTGAGGCCTGATCTGAGGGCAGCTGAATATACACAGTGTCTCCAGGTTGTAGAGGCAATACCGCACTGCCTGACGCTTGATCTAGGAAACCCTTTTTATATTCATCATATGTATACATCACTGGCTCATTGTTCCTCATTAAAGCTACCCAAACATTAGCTCCTTTGCAATGAATGTGGTAGGCAAAGTAATAAATTCCAGGCATGTCACAGGTGAAAATTCCTGTCTGGGGGTTGTAGTTTTGGCGACCATTGTACAACAGCTTGTCAAAGACAACTGGAGTGCCCACAGGTGGAAAGGGAACTGTTGCTACAGCTGTGAAAGCTGGCATTTCCAACCCACTAGCACCCATTACTTCTGCACCATTGCCTCCATACTTGCCCTTCTTACCATAACTACCAGCCTTAACACCATCAAGTCCAGGACCCATTTCAGAGAGTACTCCAGCCATATCAGGAGACAGTCCGGGTGTTCCAGGTGGACCAGGTGGTCCAGGGGGGCCAGGCTGACCTACCTGCCCAGGGGGCCCTGACGGACCCTCTTTTCCTGGAGGTCCCGTGGGACCAGGAAGACCTGGACTTCCCTCACCTGTAGTACCTGGTAGACCAGGAGGACCACTGTCTCCTTTTGGTCCAGAAAGACCTGGAGGCCCAATTGGTCCAGCTGCACCATCCATTCCTGGGATTCCTTTAGGACCTTGAGGTCCCACTTCACCAGGTAATCCACTTTGCCCTTTTGGCCCTGGTAGTCCAGGAGAACCAGGGGTACCAGGAAGGCCTTTATGTCCTCCATCTCCTTTGGCACCAATTGTTCCTGGGGGACCTCTTGGCCCTGGCTCTCCACTTTCTCCAGGCAGCCCATCCTTACCAGGTATCCCAGGAGGACCAGGCTCACCCTGGGCTCCATCAAGCCCTTTAGGCCCTCCGTCTCCACAGTCACCTTTGGGACCAGGTGCACCTAAACCTCCTGGAGGTCCCATAGGGCCTGGAGGGCCTGGTGGACCATTTGGCCCAGGAGGTCCAAGCATACCAGGAAGTCCACCGTGGCCCTTATCTCCTTTTGGTCCTGGAAGTCCAGGTGGCCCACTCATACCTTTATCACCCTTCGGTCCTAGGAGTCCTGGTTTACCAAATCCAGGTAGTCCTGGCTTTCCTGGCAAACCTGGTGGCCCTGGGTGACCCTTTGCACCTGGAATGCCTGGCTGCCCTGGCAGACCATTTTGACCTGGCTTTCCTTGACCAGGCAGTCCTGGTGGGCCAGGCTGCCCTCCTTCACCAGGTGGCCCAGCTGGTCCTTGCTCTCCAAGATGGCCTTTCTCTCCTGGGGGTCCCTGTGGGCCTGGTGCCCCATTCAACCCAGGCTTTCCAAAACCAGGCAGTCCTCTTGGGCCAGCTGGTCCTGGGGGTCCTGGGAGCCCCTTGTGACCAGGTTGTCCTGGCTGGCCCATCCCTTTCTCTCCTTTGGGTCCTGGTAATCCTGGTAGTCCTGGAAGACCTTTGTGACCTGGCTCTCCTTTTGGCCCCGGCTGGCCTGGTAATCCCTGCACCCCTGGTTTACCTATTCCTGGTAGCCCAGGTGGTCCTGGGGGACCCTGAGGTCCTGGCTGTCCAGAGGGCCCTTCCTCACCCCTTGGGCCCATTTCCCCTTGTGGCCCTGCCTCACCATTTGCTCCTGCCTTGCCTTGGAGTCCTGGCAAACCTGGTTTCCCCACTGCGGGGACACCCGGTGGACCAGAAGGTCCAGGTTGTCCTATAGGTCCTGGCTGGCCAATTCCTGGAGGTCCAGGAGGTCCAGCAGGTCCAGGTGGTCCAGCTGGGCCTGGTTCGCCCTGAGGAATTCCTTCAGAACCACTGGGGATTGTCTGACCTTTGAGGAAGGTAAAGCGTTTAAGTTGAAATCATGAAATTGACAGTACATGGACAAAGTTTTGGTCATTCGAATTGCCAAAATTGCCATTTGGTTTTGATAGATACTTTCTATAAATGATCCCTTTCTGGAACTCAAGGAAACAACCAATACAAAACAAATCATATACTTTATGCTATTAAAACTAAAGGAATATTTGCTGCCTTCGTATGTTTTAATAAGTTATGTCACATTTGGTAATAGTCTGAAAATAAATGTGCTTGAAAGGTTAATGAAACTTCTCACCTTTGTCCTGACCACCCTTATATCCACCTCCTTTACGAGCATTTTCTTTGCCCTTGAGCACAGGCATCTGAGGTAGCTCCTTTCTATAATGGGGATACTGCATATATGGTACCTCTTTGCCAAGGTACTGTTGCTGAGGAAAGCCATCTTTGCCCATCCCCATGTGTTGGAATTGCTGAACTGGCTGATATTGCTGTTGGTGTTGCTTGTGTTGGTAGTATGCTCCACCACTCACAGAAGTAAGCACTACAAGCTGTAGCAGCACCAGGACGAGGGGGACAGGGAGGGGAGGCATGGCCAAGGCCTGAACGGAAAGTAAAGGAGACAAGATATGAGACAGGACTGTACCTCTTTTTAGATCATGCATATTTATAAGAACATCAAACATTACTGTGGTAACAGTTTAATACTTCTTTCATGAAGTCCTTCAACATCCTCATTTACATGGTGCAGGTAGTTGCAGACCTCACTCGGTCTCCCTCTGGTGGCTATACACTAGAATTACACACTGCACTTGAATGTACATAAATGGTGTTTGTATTGTGCAATATTGTCATAGGCAGACAAAAAAGCACTATAAAAATGTAATACTAAAATTCTCATTCACAGCATAACTTACTGGAAATCATTAACAATTTTGTTAATTTTTTTCTGTTAAACTGCATGCACCCCTTAAATCCTACTCAGAGAAGTGAAACGACTGTGTCATGTTTAGACTTTCGCTGCAACAATTGCAAAATTTTCTAATGCACTATTGTTTTCAAGTTACATATTTAACATATTAATTTGCTCATTTATGATCTTTATTGATTGGACAGCCCGGCACTAAAAGATATTCAGTACACAACTCAAATAACAGGCAAATGCGTCAGTCTCACAGACTTAACTTGGTTAGACTGCATTTCCCACAGTCGTCCACAAGATGGAGCCACACTAAATGTAAAAAATAAAATAAAATAATGTTCTTTTGATTTTCCCACTGATGTTCAATTGTTAGGCTGAAACTTCAGTGGTGCCATGATTAATGAGTTCTGATGTCTCAGTTGCCCATAATGCATTGCATCTTCACACGGGCAAGGTGTACAGTTCTGTGGTTGTAACATAATTATGTGCACATAATTATAAAGTACTGTATAGGGACATATTTGTAAAAAGGACAGTTGGATTCAGTAAAGGCATTGAGCCAACAAATAAACCGAAGACAAAATTCCCTTCATTACATTAGAAGATAGGAGAGCGTACAGTGGTAGCCAATGCTTTGTGTGAAAAGTGTACAGCAAGTGTCCGTCAAAATTAAAAGCAATACACATCCAACCACAAACTTCAAAACACATTTTCTCTTGGCTCAAAACTAGTGAAGAAGAGCCCATTCATGTGACAATGCCCATCTGATGTGCTGGCTCTCTTTTTGGCTAACATTCAGATGACTGGTCCGACAAGTACGTTTTCAGAGAATAAATATTTGTCGTCCTGCGGAGGAGTTTATACGAACCATTTATTTCTTACTTCCACTGTGAGATGCCTTCTTTAAATGGTCAGTAACAGAGTGAGGCAAAGGGGTTTCCTTGGCTTCACACCCCATGAATAAGACTCTCAGCTGCTCCTGAGTGTCTACTTGTTTTATTCAGTCACTTCTAACCACCACCATCTCTGCCATAGTCGACTCATCTCCTGCCATGCTTCCTTCCGAGCTCCAACTGCGACCCTACTCCTGATTTTATTACAGTTTCATGTGTAGCTTTTCTAATTCACACCCTAAACCACATCCCTCCTGTCCACTCCATCACCGACTCCTTGGATCTTTTCCGCCCTTTCACCTTTTCTCAGCCGACTGCTGATTTTAACATGGCTGTGCCACTGTCTCCCCCAATGAGAGCTGGCCTTTGAAGGAAATCCACCTAGTTTCCACGACGACAGAGGCCAGAGATGCCAAAGAGTCCAGAGAAATGCCGCTGATTTTTCCCAACAAGAACTAGAACCTATTTTTGACCACTGAGCGGAAGCTGTGGTCTGTTCCCAATGCCCTGATCAGCTCTGTGAATGAGAGAAATCTGCAGACAATACACAAAAGTGGAGGAATGGCAGGAGTATGACAGAGGCCAATCCTAACATTAGGCGGTTGAGTACATGAGACTGCATTAAGGTTCCCAGGCTGCTCTAATGAATAAGACAACAATGGCTAAAAAATAATAATAAATAAAAAATAAAGATAGCGAGTTAATGGAAATATATGGGGGTGGAGGTTTAAGAAGTGAGCTTAAAAACATGT
>OMNW01009620.1:3350-19729 GCA_900303245.1 Selene dorsalis
TCTCTCTCTCTCTCTCTCTCTATGTGTCTCTTGTGCTTTCATTCATTCTGTCTATGTGCTGGATCAGAGTATGTGGAGATAACACATGCCCAAGGTCAGGGAGGGAGAGACAGAGGGAGACCTACATCCAATTTACATCAGAGATGAATGGGAAGAGGGGCAGGAAGGGTGGAGGTCGGGTGAGGGGGGGGCTCGAGACAGGGACTGTGATCTCCTTAGGGTGCGTGTGTGTGTGTGCGTGCATGTGCTCGCAAGAGGTCTGTGATCTCCTGGCCTTTGTGATGGAGATGGGCCCGGCCGGCCTGACCCGATAATGACGCGACGCTCTAATAGCATTCATCCTTTCTGCCGCAAAACTACTCAAGCGGAAAAGAGAGAGAGAGAGTGAGAGAGAGGGAGAGAGAGAGAGAGAGAGAGAGACAGGAAAAACAAGTGTGATGTGGGTATGAGAGGAGAGAGAAGAAGGAGGAAGGGAGAGGAGAAGAAAAGGAGGGGAGGTTAGCGCTAAGCTATGTTTAAGAAATGACGTGGGGCACAAATGATTTGTAATCTTGGAATCAGGGCTGAGAGACGAAGGAGGGGCACCTTAGATGAGTGTTAACGTGTGTGTGTGTGTGTCTGTGTGTTGTGTATGAGTGTGCGTGACATTAGCAGTAAATGCACTGCGCCTGTGACTCCTCTCTTTCTATATCAGTGTATATTTGCTGTGGGCACTGGAGCATGGAAGGCCTTTTAGAACACTGGCCCATAGGGGGACGGGACCCTGTGTCCAACACACACACACAGATGAACAATACACATGCACACACAAGGAAAGAGAGGCGCTTACTTATCATACTGGGTCATTACAGGCCTCTAACTATAGCTCTGTTAATCAATGGTTTATATCAGCGGCCATATTCACAGCACAATACACAGCAGCTCATATCAATAGAGAGCATGGGAATGATGGCAGACAAGAGGGAGAATGAGAGACAAATGGAAAGTTAAACCATTCTTATATTGTACCCAACATGTTCATAGGGAAGAAAGAATATTTTGAATTTATGTAAAACATACTGGTTCTGTATAATGAGTCTTTTAACTACAGTTTTTGTGTACTTAGACTAAGACGGGGCCTCCTATGAAGCAGCGGAAAGAGGACACTGGACGATCTCCTGCCTACTGCTACAACTGCTCCAAGAAAGGACACTTTGGACACGTGAGTAGTGTCTGTGTAACATAGGACAGGATACGCACATGGAGCTATTTGCCATTGCACACACTTCTTCTTGCCCTTTTGGCCGGAATAAATCCCTAATGATAGAAGATCATGTGAGCAAGAACTGTTTATAATACAGAGTTGATTTCAAAGATTAGTCCTGTGATCGTAGAGAGCAGAACAAATGACGAATAAAAAAGTTCAATTCTTAAGACACTTCATATTTTTATAAGTTATTCTTTCTTTTCTTCTCTGAGATTTTCTGTTGGTTTGCTCAGATCTGTACCTCTTCAATAACTTTGCTTTAATTATGCCCTAGCAGCATTCATGTGGTTTTCAGAGTCAACACGTGCTTCACAGAATTTGTGCAGAAAAATTTAACATTTTTGACATGTTCTGTCTTTGTCCTCATCGTCTGTGTCTGTCACTGTCCACACTCTACATATTTCTACGTATGTGATAACTGTGTGTGTGTGCATGTGTGTATGAATGTCATGCATTTGTACGTGTATTCCTCAGGTGTGTACACGACAGAGGATGTTCAATGGAGTGTTTGCCAGTGTCCCATTCATCAACCGCTATGACACAGTGGAGGACATCAACCGCAGACAACACAGGATAAAGCAGAAGGTCAAAGGTGAATGACGCACACAAACACACAGACAGTTTTTATGTGGCGCATTAGTTTATGAGTCCTGGTTTGTTGGTTGTTATTACATTTTCTTAATCTAATCCTACACTTTAAGTGAATGCCCTCCACACTTACATATGGCCAGTAAAGTAAAAATGTGAGATGTCAGTATTCTCTATTGTACGCTCCAATTCAATTACAAAACAGCAGAGCTCAGGCACTTTGAGTGAATGCTTAATAGAATAGTTTGACATTTTTGGGAAATATGTTTATTCACTTACTTACTGAATGTTACATGAGAGGAGTGATAAAACTACCTGACTTATCTGACCTTGTTTTGATTCATGATGCTGTGACAACATCCCTGCATGTTGAAAAACAGGTCATTAAATCCTTTGTGCTTCTGCTTCCTGCAGATTTGAAGAAAAACGGCTATTTCCCCACCACCTCCCAGACCCCTGTCACACCAGAACCACCAAGAAAGAAACAGAAAATGAGCCATGACAAAAACAGCCACAAAGCCAACCACACACCTCACCATACACCCAACAACAACAAACCCAGCCATATCTTCTTCAGTGACAATGACTTTAGGAACAAAACACCCAAATCAAACAAGTTCAATAAGAACAAACAACAGGAAAGCACTGGCAGTGCGAAAACGTGGAAACCCAAGAGACCCGTGCCCATTTCAAGAGACCCCCTCCCACCAGCTAAACTTATTTTGGATGAAGCAGATGACTTTCCCAGAGGAGGAGGCAAAGGAGAGAAAGAAGAGAAGAAGAAGAAAAGGAAAATGATGAAGAAAACAATGGGACCAGAGGGACGCAGAGGCAGCGGACCACAGAGCCTCTGTTGGACTGTAACTGGTGGGATGCCGGGGTCAGGGTCCAAGCTGGAGAACGGTGAGAAGAAGATAAGGAAGAAGAAAAATCGAGACCGGAGAAATTCTGACAAAAAAAACTCTGAACCGATGTACCCAACGGATGAGAACCTGTTTATCATCAAACAACGCAGGAAACGCAGCAGATAGCAGCAGTATGTGTGAGGTGTGTGTGTGTCAGGGCCACAGTTTTTATGATCAGTGGTTTTATGTTCATGACATTTACTGACATTACTCAGGTCTCATTGGAAAAGAAACCAGCTCTGCTTCAGAGAGTCACTCGTCTCTTTCACAGAAGATATATTGACATGTGTTAGGAAAACCCTGGGTGTAAATAAAAGAATAAAAAATAACAGATCTAAGTTAAGTGGTCTCGGTCTCAGGGTCCTGGTATTGTGCACACTGGTTCACTGTCACAACATATAGAATGGAGACTTTATTAAAGGACAGGTTTACAATTTTTCAATGTTTACAATATAAACATTGTTCGTAATGGCCTTTAAAAGATCACTTTCTAATGCACTTTCATTGTAAGGGGTGCAGGGGCAAAACTCCTGGTTCTTGTTTTGTGCAGAAAGGTATGATGCTATTGTGAGGCTTTAATGTTCTGAGTTAGACAAATGATGTGGATTTATGATATGTTTTATTAACACAACACTGCAGTGAGCAGGGAATCACCAGCTAGGAGGGCAAAAGGAGTGAATTTCATGCTGTAACAACAGTAATTTACTTCTCGAACTCAGACTGCCGAACCCTCATATTAGCTATAGATAAACCTCTGAATACATTTTTGCCCAAAATGGTGACTGTAGATTTTGTGCCCCATCACTTACACCGGAAGGACTTTAGGTCGGGATCATTTAATGCCCAGTAAGCCACAGGCCTATCTCAGTCCAACACAAAGTGGCATCTGTTTATCCAAAATGTAGCAGGCTGGACCACTGGGATGCACCCAAATCTGTAAAAAGCTTTGAGTCTGTTCAGCCACTGTGTCTTACACCCACATGTAGCTACGTCTTGGTCGCTTGCTATCGCATAAAGTCAGAACTCATTGATATTTAATTTGCAAGCTCACAGCACAATAATATTTACTCAAGTGCAGTGCTTAAGTACAAGTACCTGTATTTTACTTGAGTACTTCTGTGTAATGCCACTTCTACTCACTTTTATCTCATATCTGATTTTCAGTTCATGATTTTACACAAAAATGAAACAAATGATCAGCTTCTAAAGTTAAATTCATACATGCAAAACTAAATCAGAGGGTCCATCTTATCTGGCCTTAGGTCCCTGAGAAAAAGCTTGAGCTCAAATTTCACCTACCTGAGTTGTTGAGCAGTTCTACCAAAGAGTTGTAAGAGTGATTTACCCTCTAAACTGTTCATGTTGTTTTTGTATCACAAAAGGCCCAAGTATTGAACAAAGACAAAGACTGGAGCCTATTCTTTGATGGTCTCAGAAATACCTGTGCTTTTCCTGCCCCTGTATGTGCTGTGAAAAAGGCCTGTTGTGTTTGATACTGTTCAACCTGAAGCATTGAGAAAGTCACGAGTTCATACGGCTCATTCATGAATGATCTGGTTAGAAAATACATCATTTCCGGCTGTTTTAGTTACACAGGATGATATTTCCATTGCTGATAGACAGACACATGAAATGCCATGAAATAGTTGCATTAACCTACAGTGTTTACAATAGTTTATTTAATAGATTATTGTTAGAATAAATCTATTGTAGTCATTGTCATCTTATTCTCTCATCTCTTTCATTCACATTAATTTCTGAACAATTAATTAAAACCAGACCAGTCTTTCAAGGAGTAGTAAGACAGTTTTCTTGTGCCTCATCATTTTCAAGTTTTTGTTGCTGTTATTGAAAACAAAGGACGGTGAATTTTAAAAACTACTCTTTTACCTTTTCTCATTTGGAACTGAAGTGATGCCTTTTTTCTGTAACACTCATTAATTTGTAAATTATCTAAATATGTGAACATACTGTAAATATGTTTATTGCATATATTTGATTTACAAATCTGAAGAGTTCCTTCACCACTCACATGATGAAAGCTTGACATACAGTGAGAGCGTGTGACATGAGACCTTGATAACATGAATACTGGTAAAAAACAACTTGAATCTTGATTTTTAGGTTTGTGATTCTGCAAGTGAGATCAGCTGTATCAGCCATCGGCTTCTGTTTAGTGGACAATCTTTAGTCTTTAAGTGATGATTCACATTGCAGGGTCTGTTGTATAACTTACATTCATGATACATTAAAAACATCTGGTTCCATTGACTAAATGTATTTTTTCCCCAATTGATCTATGTTATTGCTTATTAAATTTCAATCATCTCTCAGGGGTGTCATTAGTTTTCATCTCTGACTAGGACTGATGGAGAAGAAGAGGTGGTCCCCATGACTGTGTCAACCTGTTGATATAAATTACCTCAGAAAAGGAAAGAAACTTCATCAAGCAACAACATGTGCAGAAGCAGTTTTCAAATCAAAGTCAGTTATTCACTGCTAAAGAGCGCCAGTGTTTTACTGCTGGAACTGTCTTTGGTTTGTTAGTGTTTCCCTTGTGTTTTTATGTGAAAGAATAACGGATAACAAATTATTTATTGAAAATGCTGAACACATTAAAAGCGAAAATGCAATTAAGTGCATGTGTTTTGTGTCTTATATCACAAAGCTAAGATAACTCACTGGGAAGGAGCTGTGTTATCAAATGTCCCATTGATTATTATTATCAAGTGTAATTGGTTTATTGTTGGCAGAGCTGCACCTATATACTCTTCTTGGCGCACAGCAAAAAGCAAAAGGTTTGCAAGCTCTGCCATAATAGTCATTTCTAGTCAGTTTTATTTATAAAGTACTGAAGTTAAAGAGCAGGTCTAGATTGCCTGCTTCCACAGATTTAGCACTAGATGACAATAGCAAGAACAACTCTTAACAAGAAGAAACCTTGATCAGGAGGATCATATGTGGCTTCCTGTAGTCACAGATCCAGCCTAGGCCTATTAGAGCAGCATAACTGGCGGATGGTTCAAGGCAAGCCCTGTGGCAAGGTGGGAAAAGGTACTGTTAAAGTTTATCTACCTGTCACTGTGGAGATCACTGACTCATTACAGTGTAGATCAATGATAATAAACTCTATAATCCTCTGATGTTCTGCTATCCTATAAAGTAGCGAGGTAACGACCTCAGTCAAATGGTCATTTAATATTGAGAAGTTATTAATTTCACTACTCGTTCCTGCAAAAATAGCGGAATTACAGTAATGCGTTACTCAGTAAAACGCTACTTCCAATTGCATTTTACCGTCTCTTCAATAATCCAATACAAAACTTAGATACCATTACCTGTGACCGTCCGCGAAGGCCACACCGCCCCGCAATTCCCACACATGCTGCGGCACCTAAAGGCATCAGCTGAGAAGCTCGTGTCTCCGACGTATTACGTCGCGACAGGCTCCGCCCCGTGCCGTGGCGCTTTCCCATTCACAGCCGCCTTCCGCCCTCCTGTCGGGTAAAGAGCTCCAGGCCGAGGGTGTCCGCTGACAAGCAGAGAACCGGACGGAGATGAGAGAAATGGAAAAAGCTTCGTTCTCGACCGGGGACCCCGAGCTGGACCGGGCTGTCCGGCTGTGGCTGCAGTATGACAAGGTGAGGTGGAAGCTAGCAAGCTAGCTCAATGCGCTGTGGACGGTTACTCAGCTAAACACGTTAGATGTTACCTGGTTGTCATGTGTGTCACTCAGGTTTGTTCAAGTTAAACAGTGACGTCAGTCTGCCATAAAAGTGTTAGTTTGAAGTAAATTCGCGAGAAACGTGTAGTGTTAATAATAACAGGACAGCTAGGTGGCTTATGTAGTTGCAGACAGTGTGAAACCTCGGCGTCCTCTCAAAATGAAACTGTATTGTGGGAGTGAAATCATAGGCTCGACTGGTCCTCCGTTACTTCCAGTTGAAACTTTTTTTTTTACCCGTAATGCTTTAGTTTACAGGTCTTAATCTTAATCTTATATTTCTAACATCCTGGAAAATGTTCTGGCAGAAATGAACGCAATACTGTTTCCTTAATATTGTAAGTTTAACCTGGAAGGACTTTTTGAACAGTCAGAAATGTATAATTTGCCTGCCAGCAAACAAACAACCCTCAAACATACAGAGAATAAAACTTTTGAAAATGGATGGAAACTCAACGAATACTAACTTGGGTCAAAACGCAACCGTTCTTCAAGGGAAGTTTCATTTCCTTATCACAAACATCAACCAGACAAAAATAACAGACATGTAAAATAAAGCATTACACTCTCCTAGTATATCTCTGTGTAAATACCCTGTAGGGGAATATTGGTGCTAACTTGTGCTGTAAATAAATATTAAAGCTCCACATGCTAGATCTCCTCCCTTTCAGCTGTCTGCAAGCAACATGTCAGAGAACTTTCTCTATACAGAGTGATATGCTGATTATTAGTAATTTCACAGAAAAACTTCTGTCACATGACGCTAAAATGCACAAATACGCACGTGCGATCAGACTGACATGCATCCAGCCAGCTGACCAACACAAACAGTGTCATTCATGGCCTTAAATAGACATGGGGATGGCACTAATTGGGTCACATTGGAAAAGAGTCCCATACTTATTAGTCTTAAGATAAATGCATTATGGCAGTTTGCTTATTGACCCATTAGAACAGGAAGCATCATGTGGACCCACTTACTGCGTACGATTGGCATCTCTAACCAGGCTGGTTCTTAAGTTAGGTTTTCACTTTACTTAGAAAATGCACATGGAGCTTCACAGGTAAAAACATGTAGAGGACATCTTCTCAACCTCTTGACATTTTAAGTTTGACAAGTTATCTAAATCAGAGCTGACAGGAAATATACAATGACTATTTCAGTTGATTTTCTCCATTTTATAATGACAACGGATTTAAATCTTATCTTTGTAAATGTACAAGTGTTAGCCAGGGAGCTAATTTTCAATTATAGTCATCAGCAAAGATTAAAGACAGACTTACCAACCCTTCTGACTGGCTTCGTAGTAGTTACATAAGAAAAGAAAATGATGTTGCCATCCTTATCTCTCACTGTATGCTTGTTCATATAAATGTAGATAATACTATAGAATTTATTCCTGTATTTCTCTTCCCCAGAACCCCAAAACAGTGTCTATGGTGCAGGACCTGGTGAAGCAGGGAGCAGTGGAGGCTCTGAAGAAATGTTTTTCCTCCAGGATGGAGTTTGGTACAGCAGGTCTGAGAGCAGCCATGGGCCCCGGCATATCCTGTATGAATGACCTCACTATCATCCAGACCACGCAGGTCAGTTAATAGATAACTACTTTACTACATTCAGCTTCAAGTCATGTTGGTCGTGTTGGACTGCGTCACTCACCCACCACCAGCTTTTCACCCAAGATTGTAGGGGCTTAATGCAGCTGCTTCTGTCACCAGCTTCCTGTTGCTGTTTTTCCAGTATCCTCCACTACCAGTTTTGCAACTTCTATTATCGCTTTCACTCATTTCCTTAAATGTTGTCCTCTGTGAAAGGGTTTCTGTCGCTACTTGGAGAAGAATTTTGGGAACCTGAAGGAGCGAGGGGTGGTGATAGGCTATGATGCCCGGGCCCACCCTCCCAGCGGGGGCGGCAGCAAGCGTTTTGCCAGCCTGGCTGCAGCTGTTTTCATCAGCCAAGGAGTTCCTGTTCACCTCTTCTCCGACATCACCCCTACACCATTTGTGGTAATGACGTGAAATTCTCTAATACCCTAATTTGCTTCTTTTCTTGATGGCGATTCAGTCACAGACACGTGTAATAAAACTCCTTAAACCAGAAGTGCCATTCACTGTTTATATTTACATTTGAACATGCCCTTACTCATTTTTGCAGGGTAGCATAACTAACTAGGTCATATCAGTTTGTCTGCTGTCATGTGTGTTAGTGGGGCGGGTGACAGTGGGAGAGAAGCTTCAGGGTAAATTCCATTTAAAAAGCTCACTTCCCCTGTGGGTGGTGCATGTTGCATAATGTGCATATGATTCACCAGGTTGATCTCAGTTTAAGATGCTTTCTTATTACTTTGTGTCCATACTTCACACTGCACAGTCTGCAGGGAAGTGGAAAACACACGAGACATTCTCACTGCAGCTTAAAGCTGTTATCTTAGCAACAGGTTATGAAGAGCTGATAACTTTATTTGGTAAGTCCTTACAGCTAATTTTAAAAAGGAACTATGCAGGATTTTTACCATAACTATGATACGTTTATACCTTGATTAAACAGCTTCAGAGTAACTGAATAATTGAGTAATTATAAATGACTTGGAACTTGTTACAGGAAGAATGGAGGCTCTATGCCTTCCACCTAGCGTCTCTTTGCCTAAAACCAACCTTTCAAGATCAGCGCCTCCGCCCCAGTGTCCAACTCTCTCAACACAAATATACAGGTCGTAGCATCGTATATGATAAATAACGTTACCCACCACTCTATTGATTGCTTTCTGGCCACCTTCATTGAAAACAAATGCACATGGCCTGGAGGAGGGTTAGCAAAACAGCAGAAAAACCAGTGCACTTGCATAGTTCCACTTTAAATGCGCGATAACCCAAAAAATGACGGCCACAAACTACAAAAAAAGCCATTCTGAGGCTGTTTAACATCACTTCCCTCTTGCATAATTTGACATTGCTCAGTTTGGTTGTGTAATTGTAGGCATCTAAGTCTTTCATTTGGTTTCTTACAGATAAATACAGTTTTAATCATTTAAAATCAGTTCAAATCAGTTTTCAACTAGGCTAGTTAATATTCCCATGCATCTGGTTTCTCTATATAATAGCTCCCTATATAATATATATCTTTGTGTATTATATAGTAAGGAGACAATATTAGATTTGTGATAAAAGGAGGGAGACGCAGCAGGGTTATGCTTCGACCTGTAGACACTGAAAAGGAAAATAAAAGAAAAAAATAAGCCTAAATCTATCAAAGAAGTAATTAATGCTGGTTCTTAGAAAGAAATTGACAAACATACTGTAGATGTTTTTTCCAGAATTGTCACTTTATTGCTTGTAGTTGCCTCTAGTCATTTACAGCTTTGTGATTCTTGTTGTGCGCTTAAAATGTATATTATATACACTCAGTGGCCACTTTATTACCCTCCCTATATGTAAGTGAGAAACACATAGAAAAACCTTTCAGTATAATGCAGTTCAGCACAATGCCACCTTGACTACACCCCACATAATAAGACAGCCAGTACATCCTAGTACTTGGAGTGTTTTGGAAAGTGATATATACCTCATTCTTCTTGCAGCCTTTCACAGTTTCCCACCTGGGTCTGTGTGCTGGTATCATGGTGACTGCCTCTCACAACCCCAAACAGGACAATGGCTACAAGGTAACACTTCTCACTTTTTTGGTAAAAGTTGGTCTTGCTTCTAGTTCAGATTAAAATGTGTGGATTAACATTTGTTGTAACATCAGTATTTTGTTGCTCCGTCTCGGTCGCAGGTTTACTGGGAGAACGGTGCTCAGATTGTGTCTCCCCATGACAAAGGAATCTCCAAAGCCATAGAAGAGAATCTGGAGCCTTGGCCTGAGTCCTGGAAATCAGAGGAGGCCCTCAAGAGCCCTTTGCGGAAAGACCCCTTCCAGGACATCCACACACAATACTTTAAAGCCATCCAGAAGCACTGTCATCACAGGTGATCCACTGAAAAACCTTACCTGTCGAGCAGCAAATATCATCTAAAACACCTGAGGGCAGGGAAGGTTGCTGTACAACTGGATAAACAGCGTTCAATTCCTGATTATAATCAACAGGTCTCACACCTTAAAGTGATCCACCAAGAAACAAAAACAAAACGACAGCAAAAAGAGAACTGTTTTCAACCATCCAACCAGGACATATTGATCAGCTATTACAGTTAGCCCATACTGTTCAAGTAGTTCACATTGTCCATTAGGCCCAACACAGAGGTTCATCCATCAGTATTCAAATATTCACTTGAATTCAGGTGAAGCCATTTTTACACATTAAATCCATCCACTTGAAACCACAACCTCCCTTGTTTTTACAGTTAGTGATAATGTGATAATAATACAATAAAAGTAATAAACACAAGGTGGGGACTTTTTTCAGCCTTTCATAGTGGCATCAAATATGATCTTTCTACCTTCCTTGTGTGAAAACCTACACCAGTCTGAGCCAGTTATAACCGCTCTGTTTATTCTTCCACTCATTTAAAAGCAGCTTATTACTGTCTAAAATCTATGACAAACTTAAGAGGGTAAAAATAATATTTTACCCAAATTCTGAAACTTAAATCCAAGCCACTGTTCTCTTTGTATAAATTACACAACACACCATGAAGGTGTCCACTGCTAACAATAACAAAAATATACTTGCTAACATGTCCAGATGTAAACAAAGTATCGCTCATAGTATCGTTCTTCCTAAACATCTGTCTCCACAGGGACATAAACAAGACATCACAAGTGAAACTTGTGCATACATCTGTGCATGGAGTTGGCCATGCATTTGTCCAGTCAGCTTTCAAAGCATTCGATCTACACCCACCATACGCTGTGGAGGAACAGAAAGATCCAGACCCCGAATTCCCCACCGTCAAGTATCCCAATCCTGAGGAGGGAGAGGGAGTCCTGGTGTGTACAGAACATTCACCATGTGATGCCAGCACTGATCATGTAGTCACATATAGAGTGGATGTGTGTTTGTGTTTTGGTTTGAGCTGTAGTGCTCATCTGTGTGTTTTGCAGACATTGTCCTTTGCACTGGCAGAGAGGGAGGGGGCCACTGTGGTGTTGGCAAACGATCCTGATGCTGATCGACTGGCCATTGCTGAGAAGCAGGAGAGGTCTGTATTTCAATATTGCATTAATTATATTGTACTAGTCACAGCATTGAACACTTGTTGAATTGGAGAGACACGTGGAGAAAGCCTTCCCTTTGAAACTTGGAGAGAAACCCATCCGTTTAAGACTTTTACCAAGCCCTTTAAACATTTAATTGTCTGTTTACATACACATATGTGTTCTACAGGGTTTGTCACTTGCATCACAGAACAGATGATGTTTTAAGCTTAGAATAATTGTAGGATGTGAATTCCTTCTCAGGTCAATAAAACAAGACACAAATTTCTGGAATCTGCATCAGTACCATACCCTCAGTGTCTTCAAAAGTAGCCACTGCCCTGAGTAAAACACAACATTATAATGGCTCTGGAAATGAGGTTATATTTGTGTGCATGCTTGCCTTTCTATAACCTCTGCCCATCTCTCCTTGTGTCAGTGGACAGTGGCGAGTGTTCAGTGGGAATGAGTTGGGAGCGTTGCTCGGTTGGTGGATGTTCCGCTGCTGGAAACAGCAAAACTCTGACGCGGCTGCTGTGAAGAACCTCTACATGCTGTCCAGCACCGTCTCATCCAAGATCCTGCGTGCCATCGCTCTCAAGGAGGGCTTCCACTTTGAGGTAGCACAGTCAAATTCAAGACTCTAATGTTACACAAAAGTGAGTTTTGGAAACTGCAAACCACAATAGGCAGCAGTAAAATTCAATTATACAGTTTCATCTGCTCATTGTACTTAGTTGGTTTTGTATTCATTTTCCACTATGAAAATAATACCTTTTATTTTTTTAACTGATCAGAAATGATTTTCCTTGGATTTTATGTCCTCATGCATCATTAACTTTTAATATTTCCTTCTTCAAGAAGACACCCTGTTCTGCAGTTAAGCCTGCCTCTTGTAATGAAGCGGCTCAATGCCTCCAGTAATAGTATTTTAAGATAAAATGGGAATAAAGTGGTGTCTCGTGGATATTAACAATCGGTTAAATGCACACTATTATAGGAAGGCTTCATTATTGCTGGACTAATCATTTCTAACCACACTTTCTTCACACTGTCGCCACTGTCTGGACAGGAAACATTAACAGGGTTCAAGTGGATGGGGAACAGAGCCAGAGACCTTTTGGACCAGAGCAAGACTGTCCTCTTTGCCTTTGAAGAGGCCATAGGTATGCACACACAAAACATACACAAACTCACACTAATATTGTCCCATGCAATATTCACAGTTGGTCCCGGTTTATTCTTTGTGGTGTCACATTCCCAACATTGGTGCACATAATTATCTTCATGATGTCAAAAGCTGAATGAATTTGATTTATCTGGGATCAGCTGCTGGGCAAGTGCAGCTTACTATTTCAGTGTTCACGAGATCTTTTTGCCAGCTCACAAGGTCTAAACTGGCCTCTTGCCTAATGATAGACGGCAGGCTGAGAGGAATGTGTGTGGTATTTATTAGTATATTTGGGCTTTGTAGAAACACACTCTTGTAGAACAGTTGAAGCTAATGTTATGATCTCTGTGCATTATCATATTATAGATGTAAAAAAAAGGATAGTCTTAGACTAAAAACAGTAATATGTATCTAGAGATCTACAACATTTTGTTGCCATTGAAGCACTTTTCATTGAAACAATTTAAATTAAAACATACAGAATAGTTGAGTTTCTTCCATTTTCATAGTTGAGTTTCTATGCATTAGCTCATTATATCAACAAAAGATGTTTTGTCCTCGCTCTGAGCTTTTTAGTTAAAAAAAAAAATGTTAATTTTCCATTTTTTTCCAGTCTGTAACTGTATATATGTTTTATATGGCACTTGACACCACACCCACACCTGGCCATAGGTGTAGCTTCACACCCTGCAATTAACAGCTTCATTCTCAAACTCAACTCAATGCTTTGTGGTTGACACATGTTCCAACCAGAGCATTATCTGGGTAGAATCAATCCCCAGCAACAGCCGTGGATCCTCCTGGTGTAATTTGTACAACCTGTATGACGTAACAGGCCCTAGTTGATGAGGCTCTTCCTCTGCGGCCTCCTTCAGCAGAACTCAAGCTGCCAGCATCCACTGAGGTGTATTAACACTGGTTTTCTAACCTTACTGTGAAGCCTCATTTACTTGTTAAAGATAAACAGCATCCATCATTACAATCAGTCAAAGCAAGAAAACATCAGATTTGTGTCAGCTGAGGATGTTGGTCTCGGTTATTTGCCCCTATTAAGAGCCATGGCTGCAGTCAAACAGCATGTACTGGGTTAAGGGTTGTTCGAGGCTAATATAAAAGATGCTCAGTCAAACACACACGTATAACATCACATAGTTTAGAGCATTCCCATCTAATACGATTATGATGCTGTAATTGAAATCACTTGTCGGTGCACGCACTGTCAGTAAAAGGAGGAAGTGGCTGCAGTAGTTGGACGGTTACTGATACCAGGGATGAACTGAGAGTGTCTGTCTGTGTATGTTGCAGGGTACATGTGTAGCCCCTCCGTGCTGGATAAGGATGGAGTGAGTGCTGCTGCCATCGCAGGAGAGATGATTTCCTATCTGGCCACTGAAAACACCAGCCTTTCTCAGCAGCTCACCACTGTCTACACCGAGTAAGAGACACACATACAGATTAAACTCATCTGACTTTGATGGACTAAACCTCCAAACTTAGTTTCAACCTATTTTAATCTCTCCACTCCTTTCTGTCAGGTACGGGTACCACATCACCAAGAACTCCTACTTCATCTGCCATGACCAGGATGTGATCCGCAGCCTATTTGAACGCCTGCGTAACTATGGTGGCCGGAAGGACTCATATCCCACCGAATGTGGTCGCTTCTCCATCTCAGCAGTGCGAGACCTGACCACAGGCTACGATAGCAACCAACCTGATAAGAAGGCTGTAAGGGCACAAACTCCCATGTGAACATCCACCCAGAGCATTGCCTCTTTTTTTTTAATTGCTCCGACATGTAGTTGTATTAAAACATTTGTTATTGACAGCAGGAACATTATTTTGTGTGTCTTTATGATTTTTATGAAAACAACAATGATGGTCCCTGGGTGTAATTTTGTTTGCTCAAATAACCCTAACTCTTCCATCTTGTTTCTCCACTCTCTGTGTGTCACTCCAGATCCTTCCCACCTCCAGTTCCAGTCAGATGATCACCTTCTCCTTCTCTAACGGGGGTGTGGCCACCATGAGGACCAGTGGCACTGAACCAAAAATCAAATACTATACTGAGCTCTGTGCTGCTCCTGGTAACAGGTAGGTCACTTTTGAAAGCGTAAGTGACAACTGCCTGTAAGGCTTCATTATCAATTACTCTGTTCGTTATTTTCTTGATTAATCATTTATACCATTTCCTAAAGTGAGACGTTTAACATGTCTTGTTTTGTACAAAACAAGAGATGTTCCTTTTTTCCTTATTCCTTACAATTTTACCTTTTCTCTGGGTCTTTTAACAGTGATGTGGCACACCTGAAGAAGGAACTGGATGACTTGGTTGATGCTATCATTGAAAACTTCTTTGAGCCACAGAAGAATAAGTTGCAGCCCAAGCCAGAGTAGCCCTGATTACCCAGAGAACATATATCACCTACAGGACTAGTTGTGACTAAAATCTCTAACCAGCATTTCACATTATGTCTTAATTACTCCAGAACGGATTCTTGATTTAATGCCGGCTTCATTTTGCTTCATAACTACATTAATGACTATACCACCACATTCTTCAGTTGCTAGTCCGACCAGTATTTCACTTTATTAATCTTAATAGCTGCCTCTAACCTCCACTTTGAGTTTATTCAGATGCCTGTTTTTGGGTGTAGTTATGAGTCAAATGCCAGTTTTACATACAGTAGTCATCATGCATTACAGCAGCATGATTTGGATTTAGTTTATCACAGTGCTGGAGATCTTAAACTACAGCTGGAAAATGTTTATCATGCTAAAGCCAAAGTTCTTCCTGAGTCCTGACTTTGTGTTTGATGCACAGTTTACTGTTCATTCATTTCAGTTCAACATTATGCATTCCACACTGTGCTTAAACATGAACTGCAGGGCTTTCTGACAGGAACTATTACAGCAGAGTGAGTTGCTGGGGCTGATATTGTAACTATAACTTTACTTGATGTTGTAACTGCTGTCAGACTTTGAATGTGCAATATCTTAGTTAATTAGTAAGGTATAACATTGAAAGTAACAGAATATTTTCAGTTTTAAATCAATGCTTGAAGTTGAAAATTTGTCATCATAAAGTTTCTAGGTGGTGAAAATGACCTAAAAGCCTAAAAGCTTAGAGCACCAGCATGTAAAAGTGTTTTCCATTAATTTGTCAAATGCATCAACTGACAGTTACAACTCAATTGGACTATTGACACCACTAAGTTAAATATTCATTTAATTACACCCCAGTATTTAAGTTACGTTGACCGACTACTCCTGACATGGACAATAACAGCTCACCTCTCCAGATGTGCCTCTACTTTAAAATACTGTGCTACCAAGACAATATCACTGAATAAACTAGAATTACCGCCTCAGCTTGCACTTTTCATTCATATGTCCACACTCAAGTTCAGCATATACACTGCTGCCCATAAAGTTGTAATAGTTTTGTTTTCAGACACATTCCTCTTTTTTATTCCTATTATAAAGGTTAATTGTGGTTTAATTTTCACTGTGATATGTTTGGGAGCGATTGATCAATAAAGTTTTGAGAAGATATACACTTTATCTATTAAGAATAAATCACATTGCCACAATCATTTTATGAGAAG
>OMNW01009624.1:0-20148 GCA_900303245.1 Selene dorsalis
TTTCTACCGTCTACAAAACACACGATGTTCATGTCTTTCACCACAATTATGAGGTGATTTGTTTCCTCCTCGCTCCAAAGGTGTGGTGTTATATTTACAACAAGTAGTTCCTGTATTCAAAAGACCAAGATTCCTTGCGAATAGAATATAAACAAATGAATGTTCCTTTGGATTGGGATATCCTGATAGACGTATACATGACCAAACTGGAATATTCCAGTTTTTCAAAAGGGTTATTGGTGTTTACATGGCCTGTGTGTAACCAGGTTATTGCCCATATTCCGGTTATGAAAGGGTTATTTGACTGCATGTAAACGTAGTCACTGTTCATTTCGTGATAAATATTACATGTTGTAGAGAAATCCTGAAGGTTTAAAACCCTCTAAAACCTAATCACCAATACTATACAAGAGGTCACTTAGACTTACTTACAGGGGAACTATGCAAGTCGGTTCATTTATCCCCTGTTTTGCTCACCTTCCTCTTGGCCATGTGCATTTGTTTTTAACAAAGCCGGCAAAAAAGCAATCCACGGAGTGGTGGATAACATTATATATCATATATGATGTTACGACGTCTATATTTGTGTAGTCTTAACACACAAAAGATTACGGGTTACAGGGCGCGTTTGTGTCGCGGTGTGCAGAGATGCGAGCTGGGACTCACTTGGTGGACACGTAGATGAACTGATGTTGCAAGGTTGGTTTTTTAGCCAAGAGATGCCAGGTGGAAGACAGAGAGCCTCCATTCTCCCTTCATCAAGTTACAAGTCATGTATGTTACCATCGCAATTACTCTGAAGCTGTTTAATTGAGGTGAATGTAGCATAGCTGCGGTAAAAATCCTGCACAGTTCCTCTTTGATATATGAATATCATTAAAACTATTTTTAGTGGTTTGACAAAAACATATACCTGTGGTCCAATTACTCATTACAGCTCATTAGTCCATTCAGACAAAGTGTGCTCGGTTATAGAGGAAGTCAGGGATGAACATCAGAACCAATACGCTAGTGACTTTTTTTTATTTTTTTGAAATCAGTGCAAAATTGACTTTGGGCCCCAGTTTTAATGTTAAATAACCACTTTAGCGTTTGGTTTAGCATATGTAGCCTATTACACTTTTTGCTGTCACCCTAATGCAGTGTATATGAATGGCACGTCATAAACTTTGCAGAAACAGTTACTTCTATGCACTGAATTTAGTATCATCAGTTTTCATGGGGTCTTTTTGCTCAGTAGAAAGTGGCTCCATTGAAAGCTGTCCAGCTCTGTGGATTATCCACAGTAATGTGAACACTGATTCGGGAAAGAGACACTGCTGCTGCAATTTTCTTGAAATGAAATTTTCAGCACTGTGAGCATCACAAGCTGATATCTCAGGAAAAAAGATACATCTACAAACCTAGACATATAAAACTGAAACAATGCGTGGGGCTCGATGCTGTGAGGTGTCAGTGTAAGAATGCCACTGTATTGTCTTTTCAGAGTTGCCATGTTACCCCCCTCTGGTGTTCATCTTCCTACTGAAAAACAAACATGTGGATGATTTGACAAATCCTATGTTTCGAGCGTCTCTTGTTGTCTCATCAGAAACACTCATTGTTTTTCTGTGCCTGTCAGCCACACCCCTTGTTTGACAGTGTTTGCCTCTGCAGCTTCTGTGTCTTCTTCATTCTATGTCTCATTGCTGTATTGTGATCAATAACAACAATTCAATTTACAAGTCTGTCCCTCGGCAAAGCAAAAGCTGAAAAAAATTAATGGGTTGCAGTCATTGTTTGGTTTGTCCAATTATAAGTGATTCTCTACCTGTAATGCCGTCTTTTCTTTCACACACACACACACACACAACAAAAGACACTGGTCGTAACACTCTGCGCTACTTCATCAATTATTTCATGAGCGACGCAGGGTTCAACCCAGAGGACTGTCAGTCGGTGTCATGTGAGAGGCATATCAGCACGTATCCCACAGAGAGAGAATTACAGCGATGCATTCAGGTGTCCCCTCAGCCATGTGTTCAGAGTGCTTCTGGGGGCTGAGGGGAAGGCAAAGTGGATGTGACAGGCTTAGATTAAATGCCAAAGACAGGGCGTTTCTCACACACACTACAGCCTCCTGGACAGCAGCCTAATTAGGCACTTCCATGCTCTGCCATCAGCTCTTCCAACAAAACGCTCCCTCCAAAAACACATTTGTTAATGTAACAAAATGTAACACCACAGAGAAGTGATGCTCTGCGGCGGAGAGACTTTCTGAAAACGGTCCAATTAGGACTTTGAAATTCATTAATCGCAGATTGATTTTGCCGTTTTTCTTGAATTTCACAGTCGTTGAAAGGTTATCATCTTCTATTTTTCATCTCCACCTGCCCAGTAAGCAGACGATCAGCTGGTTGTGTGACACCCTGCGAGATCAAATGCGAACGTTTTTTTGCTATCAGCTCCCATATTTCTGCAAGAACTTGTCAGTCTGTATCACCAAAAGAAGGTCAGGTGTTTTTCTCAGGCACAACAAACACAGATAACATCTCCCTCTCCGATAAAATGTTCTTCATGGATATTATCACATCAAGTGCAGGGCAGAATTTGCTCCTTTTATATCTGTTCTGATATCTGTTCATATGCCTGGCTGCAGACATGCTGGACAGGAAATAAATCTGATTATGGAGTGCGTGGGGTAATGTTCAATAATAAAAAGTATTATTTGCCGAGATCAATGTGTGTCGCCATAGCGATAAAGTACAATGAATGGAAAGTGCTGGAAGTCTGCAGTAAATTTTGATGCGTTGTGATATTGAACACATTGTCACAACATACTGCTTGCCAGGGCTGTAAAACATCCTCCAACAGGCTGTTGAACATCCTCCCGCTACATTCTTACACACCATGACTGCCATACATCAAGCCCGAGCCCCAGCATGCAAAGGCTAAGTGTGTGAGGGATTACATGGCAAGAAGCAAAATAGGACAGCGCTACATATTCATCAGGGGGAGAGTGGATCTGCGTGTGAGTATGTGTGAGCGTGTGCAAATTAATGGCCTGCCGCCTTCACATATATATAAGTGTTTATGTGTGATGGGACGAGGGAAAGTTCAATCAATCACTCAATTAAAGCTGTGTGTGACAGTGACAGGAATCTGTGTGACTGATGGATGGACCAAATCTTCTCAAGTCTGCGGCTTTAAGCTCACTCCAGCTCTGTGGCATTCACGCCAACGATCAACAAACCCCGAACACGTCAAGTGCGACCGACAAGCACTCAGAAAACTTTTACTGCACCCAGTCTACCTCCCCTGGCCCTGGTCTGTGCAAGCCACGCTGCCCTCAAAGCTCCTACTGTTGGGAGGCGCAGGGTATTTAAGAATGTTATCTCTAATGCACAGATGTCTTAAAGGTCCCGGTGGAATAGGCCTGCAATTTTCCCTCCTAATTAAAAATTAATTAAATCGGCTGTGGCTCTACCCAGGCATAAAGCTGAAGGCCACAGCAACCGCCACTGGAAACGCAATCATTTATTTAACTCAATTACAGGAAGCCACAGCAGGCTCCTCCGCCACTGATGTCACCTGGAGAGTGGCGTCACCGAGCACCTGACCAAAACCTTCCTCGAGACACGCTCTGCCGCGGCCTGATGTAACTTTCTTCCACGTTCACTTGAGATTTGTGTTGAGATGCTGCTTGTGATGCTGTACGCATCCTTCCAGCCTCAGTTGTGATTAATATATACATAGTCATAGAGATATCTTTTGTCACCTGTTTTCCCTGGCTCATCCCCCGGGGGCTGATTTGGGGTGATTGATCAGAGATTCAGACACAGGATCAATAAGGCTTTCACCTCTCCCTTGGCAAGAGCAAGGGGCTCAGTGATGGCCCACTATGCTGTCCAATTATTCAGTAATGGAATACTGGAACCTGCCCAAGACTATTAACACACTGGACACTGGGGAGAGCAAGTAGGGCTGCTAATTGTTGGGTTATGTTGTAAACTCTGACAACAATGCACTGCCCTAATTCCTCCTTTTAGTTTCTTTAGCGCCAACACAGAGCCACTACCAAAGCATTTCTCTATTAGCCTGAAATATTCCAGTGCAGACAGTTATTTTTCTTACTGCACGGAGTCCATTGTCTGTATGCAGTAGTTGTGACCCTTGCACTTCTTACACGCTTACTCGTCCGCAATATTGACAGTCAGAGAATTTAAGCTTACAATGAGCTTACACTAATTGTCATTTCCTCTGGATGCAAACTTGGCAGAAATGTAAATGAACTCCGGTTTAAACCTTTCATCAATTAAAGTCAATATGTCTAGGTAAATTCTGCCTGAGCTTTATCTCCCTTCGATAACTTTGTAGAAGATCATCATGGATGATACGACTTAGCTTGACCTCGCTTGCCAGGTCTGCAAGTGTCATTAGCCAAGGCGACAGAAAAATCAAGTAAAGAAGGTTTTTGATGGCCTTATTTGAACAGGAACAAAGAACGAGCTCCACTGCATTGTGTAATCTTTTTCGTGACTTTTTCTTCCTACAGTTCTTTAATATTTACATCCCTCAAGGACAGGAGACGTTCTGAATTCACAGCTTGGTGTGAGCGTTAAAGAAATCAAATGCAGCTCTCGGAAGATGAAAACATGTACAACACAGCTCCTGGCTATATTGATGATATTATGTATTATGATCGAAAGAAGCCCGGTGTAGTCGGACTCGACGCATCATCTGGGGTGTTTCACTGCTCATTGGTTTGTTTGATTATTAATTAGCCTGAAGTGAATTCATCATTTTTTTAGACATACATTTGTATGTATGAATTAGTTCTGCTACATCGGGACTCAGTGAGATGTCAGTAATCACAGCTCTAAGTGTGATGTGCTACGCCCGTTCTCATTATGAGCAAATCACATTATTCTGTTCTGGTGATTAACACTGTTTACAGATTTCCCCCCTCTCTGCTCTCAGGGTGCACTGTGGTGGAGATAACCTCAGAGCTGAAACAACCAAAGACCACCTTCTACTCCGCTTGGTAGAACTCAACTTATTCAACTTATCTTTGAGGCACAACACAAACCTCCAACAGATACAGCACTGTTTCATATTCCCTCTACGGTAATGCAATATGTTGAAGCTTTGTAGAAAAGAAAGCGGCGCTCCGTTGGGAATCTCGGCATTTGGATGTTTCAGTACCCAGTGTTACAGAGCTCATGATGATGTACACCAGCTCCAGACAGATAGTGGTGTGTGATGTATCTGCCTGCAGATATGCCTTTGGTTGCCTGCAAAGCAGTCTCTGGGGTTCAGGGACCTCTGGTGCTCTGTGCTCCATGAGTTTTTTGCTACATATCACATCATCGGGGCAGCCTTTACAGACAAAACCAGCTACTGTATTGCATCTCATATGAAAACAGCTGAGGCTGTGTGTGTTTGTGTGTATTGCTCCAGGAACATCTAGTTGAACATTCAGAAATGTTGCTACTGTATGTACCATCTATTTGTCTATTTATCCACCAATCTGTCTTCGAAATGGACAAAAAATACACGATGCATCCTTTTAAAACTGTAACACATTCTAACACCACAGAGGCAGTCATGAATCAACTAAATTCATTCTCCTGCATTCATCCTTTTTCAGCATGTCTACGAAAACAACAGGGCAAAAATACTGATGGCAAACAGGAATGCTGTGCTATTTTTGTGGTTTTGCCAGGTGATTCAGTGTGTTTCATAACCTGCTATTTTCAATGTAGCTTCACACACACACACACATGCACACGCACACTGTGCAATGTTTTGGCATTGCTGATTCCAACTGGTTAGGCCCTTTTCCAAAAAAAAAAAAAAAAAAGGAAAAGAAAAACAAACACCAAAGCTTCTTTTAGCTTTTACTCACCTTGCTTACAGGCCTTGAATCAGTAATCGCATCACTTCTCTGTCTTGTGCAACCAGACTGGCCCTTGGGGTCCAGAATCAAAAGGCAGCTATTGTAAGGTGGCCAGTTAATGTTGCTTTAGTAAGCTGCCCAATTCTGATCTTTGCTTTGCCTTAAGTTGCTTCCCAGTTGTTAATTTGAAGTGGATGATGAGTGTGCTCAGCTCTCATTTACACGGACTGTTCATCCAATCATCTTTCATCAATAAGGAAATACAGACAAGTGACTAATTATTATTAAAAGCAACATCAAGAGTCTGAGTCAGTTCTTGAGCCATCAATCTGTGATCCTTGGCTAAGATTTCCAAATCTCTGCTAGGGTGATCGCTGCTTTTCCAAAACACACTAGGCTACCTCAGTTGGTGTTTTTATGATGCACCGTTTGCACATGCCACTGCAAAATCCCCCACAAGTGCAGTGGTGGAAGTAACAGATGGAAATATTGTAACACTTGTGAGCGCCATAGTTACTACGTACTTTACACGTAAATATTTTTCATACATTATATTTGATCACTTTATAAAATGTGAAGCTGTCTTGTGTTTATTAATCCTCCCACCTGAAAATTGAAAATGTTGGTTTGCATTTCAACACAAGGCTGAGATTTGGCTTTTGTCATGTAGAACGGCTTCATGCTCAACTATATTCACCGGCGAGTCACTAACTCTGCTGGTATACTGTCTACTTTTTTGCTGTTGTTGGTAAAAATAGCTGCCTTCTGCTGTTCAAATCAACACTGATAAGACTGAGACAGAAACAATTAAAAATAAAAAAAGAATAATTCAACGGCAGGAGAACTGCAGGGATGGGTGATAATTAACTGTGGGTTTGTCTCTAAGTGACATCTGTTACATCCATTGTTACTATAAAAACATTGAGTGTTGCAGGTTTCAGTTCAAACTAAATGTACTGCAGTATTTTCATGTTATGCATGTCACTTGCACATTCTACAATAAGAGATTTTTCTCATATGTACAATTTATAAAGAAACAATTAATTATTTACACAAACAGCAGTCGCAGAAAAAACTTAGCTATCATTCTGAGGTGTATAAGTTTGATATTCACTCTTCTTTAGTTGTTTTCTCCTTTATCTGTCCCTACCTACTTCTGAGGAAAGTAATTATCTCCTTACCTGTGTTTAATGCTTCACAGCTAGTCATTCACTTTCTTTGTCTGCCATGTGGTACTGGGTGCAGCGGTTACAGTGTACAGTTGAATTTCAGAGGGATTTGCTCAAAACAGCTTCAAGCTATATTAAAACGAGAGTATGATAAAACAATTAAGTCGCAAGCTGTAAAATCAAAATAACAGATGACAAGATGCTAACCTGCTCTGTGGTGTGGTGGGCCTTACAGCTCAATACACTCCAACATAAGAAAACACTTCCAAAGACACAAACAAGCTGCAAATTCAGTCCTACAACACAATGGTAGGATTTCCAGCAGACATAAGTGTAGGGTGGGACAGGAACTGTATGGGAAGTGGGGTTTGGGGGCACAATGAGGACATAACCACAGTGGCCCAGGTCCGAGTCTATCCTGTGACCATTTGTGCTAAATCAGCCTCTTTCTCCCTGACTTTTCTGTGTCTCTCTCTTTCTCTCTGTACTGATATAAAAATCTAAATACAGCTTTAAAAGAAAAATTAGATGATCCTGCTGGCATGCAATTATTATTCAATGCTTTTAACTTCAAAAGTCACAATTGGGAACTGAACAAGTCCCAGTCAGGTTCATCACTTTATTGTGTCCCCTGGAAACACGCAGTAAAAACGCAGCACATGTGTTGTCAAAGTGATGCAGATGTTTTCTGAATTTGCAGCATGTTTCTTTTGTGTCTTTGCATATGTTTTCTGAGGCTGCAGTGTGTTGAGCTCTGAGGACCACTGTACTGCGGAGCTCAAGGGATAATTCACTCCTGGTTTGTTGCTACGGGTGATGTCTTTGATCCAAGCTAAATGTAAGAGAATTAGCGAAAAAAATATTACATTATTATATTATTTTATGGTAGTGTTAGTGGTAGAGTTATTTTTACTCAAGTATCCAACAGAGAAAAAGTGTGAGAAAAGCACAGGTGTTTCTAATAACATTAAGAAGCCATAAGTGTGATACTGAATCAACAAGATCAATATCCTGACCCTGAAACTGAAGCAGCTAAATGGGACATAGCCATCACTGGATCTTATATTGACACCTACATTTAGAGAGACATGTGTGATGTCTTGTGTGGGGGGCCTCATTTATAAAACTGTGCGTAGGATCCTTACTAAAAGTGTACACACACCCAAAAGCCAAGGTTTGTGTGCGCCAAAAATATTTAGATTTATAAAACCCTGCGTTATAAATCACAGAGTGCCTGCAAGTGTGCACCTGATCAGCTTCACGTCCTGCCCCGTACACGCCCTTTTTTAACTATAGATGGTCAATGCAAACCGACGGAAGCCGAGAACTGCCGCGTCCACATATATTTTTTCATTGCTGTTTTCTCATAAATACTTATACGTCTCCATTTATTGAATAATTGACATCTAGGCTGTTGTTGGCTAAATGCAAGTTTACGCAAAAGGTTAATAATCTGATTTCATGTGTTATCATAGGGATCGTAAAACTCAAAATTGTAGCTCTGAGGCATTTATATCCCACTACACTCTACACTTTTAACTTTTTCTTGTTTTTTTTTTTACCTGCAGTCAAAGATGACTAATTTTCAGGGTTTGAAGAAATACAGAGTTGGATAAAAAATAGCAGTGTTACTGCTCATGGGATAAGCTGTCTAAATGTTGTCCCCCCTCCTTTACACCTGATAACAAACTGTAATTTCATGACTTTTAGCTAAAGGCAAAGTCATGGGATTGACTAGAGAGTGGGATCCCAGCAGCATTGTTTGTCATCATTGCCCTTTGAGTCTCATTGGATCATAAGTTTATTGCTTGAGGCCTTGCATTGTGTAACAGAGTGGCTTTTTTTTTAATCAATGAATAATTTCATTGGCCTAATATTACAGGCTGTGAGCTCTTCAAGCTGAGCTGCACATGTGGGAAATTGGTTTTGGAAATGACTTTTTTTTGTATTTATGTAAATGTCAGATTTCTCCTATTTAAAGTTCTGACCTTTTCTGAGAAGTAATATTCAAACAAAATGCTGTTTTTATATCTTGCACAATTGCTTTATGACAGACCTCTCACATGCCATGCACAGAAAATGTCTGCATGTGTGTGTATGTGTGTGCACGTGTGCCTGTGCTGAGTTTGAATTGCTGTCGTCATTCGCTTTTTTAAAAGCACATCCACTGCTCAATGGGGCTCACAGTCAGGAAAGGACACAGAAACAAAACTGAAAAGTCACTGCGGCTTTTGTGCGCAGTCCTTAACAGCTGAATTCAGCGTTCTCTCCCTCTCCTCTGAATGTTTCCAGGGTGTGACACAGTAATTGTAAAGGTATCAGGTGTTAGCTTGAATCCCAAGGAAAGGTCAGATGGTGAATTAATAAAAACATGCCACAGTCAGTCTTTATAATGTCACTGTCTTAATTAACTCACCTATCACATGTCAGACAGAAAATCCGTCTCCACTCAGAAAAATATCTGTGAAACAATTTAACAAGGTTAAATCAAAGTGACAGGAGAGTTTACAGATGTGTGTGCATGTGTGTGCGTATGTCTGTCAGTGCCTAAGGCTGTGGGCTTTCATTACACTGACAGGCTGTGTGTGAAAGTGTTAACAGTAAAGTGTTTCACACCATGCCAGCAGAAGCCACATCACTTGGAAACACACTATTTTCTCACAACTGTGAAACCGTCGATGCCTTCAAGAGCAAACTGATGGTTCCTACACTGACCCACAACATTAATGTCCAGTGCATCAAGACTGGTATCAGTTAATGTGTTTTGAGGTCCTCCACACACGCACACTTTACATAAGGCTGCAAGGTTTCTGGCACCACACACACCACTACGAATTTGCTAGTCTCAAAGCAGGCACCAAACAGAGTAACTGTCCAGGGAACACCCACTTTTCTGATTTTCAATAAACGCTTCTGGGGGGGTCCAGGGATACTGGACGTAATGACGTCAGTCCGTTCCTCAGCGCAGCACACCTGCAAGCTCAGCAAGCATGCAGCACATCATAGCACACAACAGTTAAAATAGAAGGCCGCGAAGTTATTACAGTTATTGGAGCCAAGCCGAGAAGACGCCATCTTGCCAGTAGCCTGGAGAAATGTACTTTGTTTGCTCTGCTGGCGGCAAAACCACAACGAACCAACGAACCCAGGGCTGGAGCTAATTTTCATCAAGTTTCCAAACATGTTATGGTGAGCCCACCACTTCCAGGAGGACAGCTACAAAACCCATGGACGAAACTAATGCCGGATTTCCACCGTGTTATTTATGGCAGGCAGGACCATTTCCATTTTATGTCGCCCAGCGGGAGACTACGACCCACTAGAGGCAAGTTGGCATTAATATTTGTGTATTTGAGATGTTCAGCTGGTCAGCGTTTTGACGGCAAAAAGCACTACACAGCCTGCTTCTCCAGTATTGACATGGCACGAGCATACGAAGCGTGGACTCCCTACCTTTGTCTCGAAGTCCGGTTTGTTGACAAATCCCAGTCTGTGTTGCTTGTTGTTGTACACTCCACCAGTGTCCACACATTAAACAACGTTCATTCAAGTATTCCACGTTACGTAATTCCATGTGAAGTCCAATGCAAAGTGTCCAGCTGAGGCTAGTTGCCTCATTTCCCTCCTTTCCCTCCTCGCAACTGTCTTCCGGCTCCGTGAAGCTCCATGTTCTGCTCCACTCCACTTAGGCTTAAATAGGCCCGAGCGCACTGTTTCTTTATCATGACTGATTTGAAGTCATGGTGAAACCAAAGTTGGAGTCATGGATGGAAAGACTACTGGAAAGTTGTATCTGAGAAAAATATTCTATTCAAGTGAGATGAAGGTATAGTCAGTAAGTGAACTTAACTGCGTGACAAGTGAGGAGAAGCAGGGGGTGCAACATGTTCTGTGCTGGTGATACTAATATGTAGATAGAACTATGGAAAAAAAAAATCTTTATCAAACATCTAAACTCCAGCCATGCATTTTTGCAACCTGTGCATACAACTGATAATTACACTAGACAATAGCAATATTAAGCAACATTAATTGAATAGAACTAACCTAAACCAGGGGAGGAGAGATAAATTACTGCAATAGGTAACACAATAGTAGTCGCTCTCCTATGTACAGTGAGGTACAACAATCAGTCATTTGTTGCACATGCTTGTCTGAATATCTCTGACTGCGAGTCTTATGCAGCACCAAGTCCTCCACAGTCTCACTGTGCTCACTGCACTGTACTCTTTTCATACACTGAGCTGAAGTAGTCACACCACAGAAAATCAGTGGAGGGGTGGTGAACACCTTGTTGGCTATAGTGGTCACAGGTGAAGGATCCACCATTGGTATTTTAGCATTTAGTGTATAGCCAGATCCAGCATGTACTAGTTTGTCAGGCAAAAAGGCTGGTGAGTCAGCTTCTTTTCTGCTGCAGCTACTGATTTGACTCTTTATTTGTTGTGTTCCTGCATGGTTATAGTAAGTACACATGTGTTTATTTAAGTGAAGAGAGTAATTGTAAGATTGTTACTCGCTCTTTATGTTTTTGTATTTATTTTCGTGTGAAAAAGAACATACTCATTTAAAGATCTTTTAGATTTAATGGGGTTTTTAATTGGTGGATGTGGCTTGGCAAACACAGTCACTCAACAATGGGCCAAGCACATGATGCAGCCCATGATGTTTTTCTGCTCTCTCCAACAACGCCTAACCAAATAGTGCAGTGCAGATTTTTGTGACAGATGACTTTAGCTATAGTTATCCCAAATCTCAATTGATTGGATGCATTCATCATGTAAACACACCCAAGTCAGAGATGAATCAAACTTTTGATGAGTTACAATTTCACAGGATGAAAAAAGACAAAGATATTTTAGGGTCACTCGAACAATAGTTTTTGATTCAATTGAACAATTGAAACAGGGGCACAGAATCTCAAATGGGAGAGATGTGAGGCTTATAATACAAGTGATGCAGGACAGACACAGTTCTTGTTCTAAAGGTTAACTGAAGATCATTTGAGCCTTCAGCAGCTTGAGAAAATCAAATCAAGTTTGTAGCCTACTTTCCAAAGTTACAGTCTTTTTAGTGCATTATTCTCCAGGGACAACAAAGAGGGGATTTTGTACGACAAACGCAGTCACTTTGGAAAATTCCCAGGTGATATGTTTAACTCAGATTCGATCCTCACTTCACCTTCAGATGTTATACACTGTTATACATTTTTCAATGGAGCTAGGACTATGATTGGTGTAAACTGGTTTTTCCATTTTTCTCAGTCCCGCCCACTTCAAAGCAAACATAACAGCACAAAGTAAAAACACAAATACAAAAATCTCTCAAGCCAAATAATATGATATATCCCAGCTTTGGTAGAAAAAAAAAACCCTCATCAAGGACTGGATCAGTCATATTAAGAAGCCCAGTGAGAAAACTTCTTAAACTTGGGTAATGAAATAGCTTCTTTTGTCAAACCCACGCTTTTTTGCAGACATTTATCTTTAATATAATCATACAGAAATATTTGAAGAGGGAGAGAAAATAACACCCGCAATGTTGAAGCTTTGTAAGGAGAAGGAACATGATCACTCAGAGCTGGATTGGAAAGTCACACTATTGTTGTTCTCTAACCCATCCACGTACTGCAAACTGCCTGAGAGTAATTTGGAGCCAAGGCCAGTCACAGCTGAATTCTCATTCTGATACGCTCAAATACAAAAAGGGTGCAAAAAGAAACTTATCAAGAGTCTGGTGATATTTATGGGTTTCAGGTCCACAGACCAAAGCGTAGCACCGAATTTTTTAAAACTACATGAATTGTCACTTTTTGGTCAATACATTATTAATCTGCTTAAATAATTTCAATCCCTTGAAAAGAAGATCCATGAGGAGATTTCAGTTTGATTCATGGAAATTCTGTCAAGGTTCAGTGATTCATCTGATATCGGTGTAAATCCCTTTTTGCTCAAAATTGGCAATCCTACACTTTAACCTCACAGTTATTGGCCATTTATGGGAGGGGTAGGAAGTTGCTTCACCACCTGGGCTCCCCTTTCATTTTCTAATTTGACATCTTAAGAACTTCTTTGGTGATTTAGCCTTTATAGTGTCATACAGAGCTGAAATGGTTAGTAGATCTCAAGATTAACGGGAAATTGTTTGGCAACTATTTTGATAATGAGTCGTTTGATTAAGAGGCAAAACTATCTTACTTAACTGTAAGTGAAAATTAAATGTCTGTTGGTATTGGGATATTGATCAACACTGGCCTTTTAGGAAGGCCATTTCCTATTATTAATAACCAACTGAGAAAATAGTTTGTCAGATAAATTGATCATGGTAATAATGGATAGTTACAGCTTTGCATATAATGTCTTGGCTGGTATTGTTGAATTTGTTGTCATTATATACCTATTGAGGTTTAATCTACATTTGTCGTTTGAAAATTGTCTCCCTTTATAAGCTGATCTAACAACAAACGAGGAATACATTTTAAAACTGTGGGTTTGAACCCCAAAAACATAAACATGATTCACTGTATTCAGGCTTGATGAGCTTCTTTACCACCACTGTTATCTGCAGTGACAGTTTGTGTGCTCATGCTCGCAGCAATTGTGTCATCTCACAATGGAAATGTAAAGAGGGGATGGTTCAAATTCCTGTGAGGCAACATGTACTGTTGCTACCACATGATTGTATATTCTTGAAAACTCTGTGTTTGTACACCACTATCTACAATTTGGCATAATTTTCCCAGCTGTGAGTAGCTCCTCCATTTGTGCACTGCATTGTGGGATAGCAAAGTCCATCAACAGCGCACTCGAATACAAGAGACTTTAGTATGCATTGCATTATCTTTGAGTATTCTTAATTTCAGCACTTCTCCAGTGTAAATCCACTGCATACTGAAAACCTGCTACAGTTAGCATGTGGTATGGAATAAGGATGCAGCCTGTGTCTGGAGCTTTTCTGCTGGATTTCAGCACCATGGACAGAGCTATCAGTGTAATGCTCTTCCTGTTGAAACGCAGGTCCTGAAGGGGAAATTCATGTTCCACTTGCCTCCACAGACAGCCAAGAGCACAGGTTAGCACCACAACAGTGTCCCCAGAGCAGGTGGGGATTAAGTAAAATGCCCAAGGACACTTAAGCAAGGTAAATCCTTGCTGTCACTTGGGCTTGAGTGTAGACCCTCTGGTTGAAAGATGGCTCCTTATTTGGAGTATGCTTTGATGACTTCATTAGATCATGTAGAACAGGAAGAAACCAGTGTGGAATTTAGTTTTACAACAGAGTTAAATCAGCAGCAACACCAGAATATGTTTGATATGTGTCTCCAGGACACAGGAAGGACAGCACCCTGCTGACCGGTAATACCATTAATATTTTTTTATCTTCTGTTTGCTCTCATGTAATTACCCTTCTCCCCGAAGACAAAACCTCCCTACTTGGCACTACTACCCTTGTGTGCTTTTCTCCCCTTGATTCAAACACATAGAGACACACACATACACAAATAAAGACCCCTTTTAACAGCTGGGATACTGCCAGCCTGTGTTTGTGTTGCTGCTGATAATGTGCCACTAGTATATTTGTCACCACCCCAACACCACCCTGCATCCCCACCCCAGGGGGAAATAGCTGTACCAGCATGCTACCCATGTGTACCAGTGGCACACATACACACACATGTATGCTGACTTACACGTGAACTATCATGTGTACTTGTAACCTTATATACATTCAGGTACATCAACAAGTTCCCCCTGTAGAAGGCTGAATATGAATGTGAACACACACTCTTGTAAAACTCGTAGATGGACACCTGTTGAGACACAAAAAAATGGAGAGAAGAGTACATATTGAGTACAGCTGGAATAAATTGCCAGATGAGCATGCTGAAGCTCTTGCTTGTGCATACCAGCCTAATTTCCATTGAGATTTTACATTCATGTCTAATTAGGAATAGCTCTTTCTGTCTACTCATTATCAGTGTTTGACCTTTTGCTTTGGCTGTTTGAGAAGCTGAGCAGCAGTCGACGGGTGGCTGGTGATAATAGCTTGTCATTTAGTTCAACACGCTGATTAAATAAGATAGGCCAGCGCTTATACCAGCCCTGTTGTTCCCAAGAGGCTCAGTCAATATGGGGCACCTAAACATAAAGATGCTTGGACAACAATATAGTTTCCAAAACCAGAACAAAAACAAGAAGACATAACAAGATCAAACAGTCGCTGTGCTTACTGGGAGCCACCCTCTCCCTTTCAGATTTCACTCCGTTTTTTCTTATGCAAAGTCTCATTGGCATGAATTAATAATACCACTTCAAACAGATGCAAATTCATTGTACTCTGTCCTCTCCTGCTCTGACAAATGCTTAGGTATGTAGGCAGACCGATTGTGTTGCTATGATTAATTCTCTGGAGAATGAGATGCCTGTGCCAAAACTGGACTCCCATGGCCTTTTGCACCCCCAAGTTTTGGAGAAGGAGTATTTACATAATGTATATTGATCCCTCCGACACTGCAAAACAAGCATTGTGCTATGTATGTTTGCTTTAAAATACGAGAACGAGATCATTTAAGTGTATCCAAATTTACCTTTTAAAAACAAGCCGTACACAAATATACATGAAGACAGACGGAGACATGCATGACACGCACACAAATGTTGGCAGGAAAGTAGGCTCGGTATGTCTTTCATAAGCTGTTTCTGTGTGTGGGCTGCTGTGGCATGCATAAAATATTATTTTCTCAACAACTAGAGGTTGTGGAGGAGTTAGTTCAGGAAGGGGTGGGAGAGAAGGCCAGGGGATATACAGTATTTGGGCAGCTGACAGCTGCGTGCGTGTACGTCTCTGTGTGGGAGTCTTGGAAATGGGAGTGGGAGTCACTGGCGTTTGAAATGCAATGAGGTGCGTTTGAAAGGCGCTCCTGTCACAGGTAAGCAGGGTGGTGAGAGCAAGAAGTGTACGGTGATAAAAGGAGGAGAGGAGAAGTGCCCATGCTTTAGGGTGGCATTCGGTATCTGAGGGCTTTTTGCACAGACTGAGGAAAGCACTCAACGCTACTCACACTTAAACACAAAAGCCCCTGAAACATACACATACACTTTGATCCTTGTGGGAACAATCCTTAGATTTTAGGGGTCCAAAGTAAAAAGCATTTTTTTAGCCATGGTTTGGGGACCAAAAAGTGCATGCATGAGTGTGTGTTGGTGCTTTGTTTAAGCTCAGAACAAAGACTTGAATCCATTGCTCAAGGTGATTGAGAGACGCTCTTGATGTTCTTCACTTTCATGCATACTGTAAGGATAAAGATATGACTTATAAATCAATAATTCCTGTATCATGTGCATGCTTCTTGTCTTTGATGCAGTGATGTCCTGGCCTGTATCATTGTGTGTCCTCTGTAGTGCAATCTCAAGCTGCTCTTCACCACCTATTGAATGTCACAGCACCGCTGGTTAAAAATACTGCTTTCTTTCAAATCCCCCTCAGTTTATACATGTGGATTTAATGCAGAATTTATTAATGTCGTGCCCTTTCAGGGATAAGACTAATTATGATAGAAAGGCTGGAAGGAGACTGTCACCGAGGTGAGGTGATATAGCTGTTTCATCTGTCAACACTTTGAAACTGGTTCACATCGTTCATACATTAGGGCTCTTAGCATTGCTGATTAATCAATAGATGCGTCTCCATGCTTGCTTCTTCTTTGCTTTCCCGTTTTCTGATGAGATATTGATGACAGGCTTAGAAAAGGACAGCCTTTGAAACTGCTGTCAAAATGTATGTGTTTTGGAGACAGATTACACCACCCTTTTTAGCACTTCCAAAACACTTACCTGCCTCCAAAAGTGCTAAAGCACCATCTGAAAGTAAAAAAAAAAAAAAAAGTTATAATTGAAGATGAAAATACTGGATCCTTGCCCATAGGTTGAGGGCTGCGGAGGTGTAATTTGGTTGTGAATGCTTGGAGGAAATGTAAAATGAAATCTGTGAGAATTTATGGTCGCGGAGCTTGTGCATCGGAAAGGTCATAGCTCTGTCATTTAAAAAAAAAGATTTCAATAAATAGTTGGCACTGTCTCCTGTGAGACACTCAAGCTGCATGGCTAGATGGGTGGAGCTGGAGTGCTGGTGGAGAAGGGAGGGAAAAGTGATGGAGCACATCCCTAACACCCTTCCGGAGAAAGAATACCCCAGTTAACTCTTAACACCCCTGGAGAACAGGCATCAACTGCAGGGGTAGAATAAGAGTGTATTGCTCGTGCAGCCAGCGAGCATTGTTCATAGCATTGATCCAAGGTCCCTCATTACTGAATGAGAGAAACCCCTTCAGCAACGTCACCCTGGAGAGGGATGGAGCTAGAGAAAAGGAATGAAGAGGAGGAGGAGGTGTTGGGGTGAAGGGAAGCTTTTAGAGGAAGACATGGTCAGGAGGATAGCGGTGCAGAGGGAAATAAAAAAGGGAGGTGCCCAGAAAATCAGCAAATGAGAAGAGCAGCAGAAGTATTGAGAGGATAATTGTTAGTTTCTAGTTACAACGTGCAACAACTACCTTGTGCTCCATAGCGGTAGGATTGATCACCAGCCAATCGATCACAGCCTACGAGGAACACTGAGTTCTGTGGAGGAAAAACTGTGTTGGCTTTGCAGTTTGCATGTACCAGGCTAAATAATGCTCACGGAAACTGCTTCCAGCTGTGAAGCTAAGTAGTGCAGGGATACTTAAAATCCAATATTACAGCTATGGCTTGAAGTAGCATTAAGGTGCGGATGCATTATGGATGTGTCTCTTGTCTCACTATGCAAAGTGTAATATATCCCATCTTCAGGTTTTTAACAGACGTGTCTCATGGGAGAAGTGTGAGTCCCGTGTAAGCAGAGGGGGGTGAAAAAAGTTGGGATATCGGAACCACGGACATCTTCCCATCAAGGTTATTCTCACCAGACTCCATTTTAGCATTCATCACAGCAACAGTAGCTTCCCCTTTCACATCGCTTTTATGGAGTACCAGCTCTAAATCCACCTCTGTGCTCCCCTTCCCTCCCTATACGCTCAGCTGTGCTTGCATGTTATCCAAATAGGGCAGGAATAATTGGATCAGCAAACACGTCTTATGGAGATGGGGCTCTCCTATTTGTTTCCACTGACTTTTTTTCTTTGCCAGATGAGATACTGTTTAATTAGGTTATATCATTTTAATGCAACTTCCATTCTAATCTGATGACATCAGATGTAATGCTACTGATGTCTGAAATGCACTCTGACCAGCTCTATAGAGCATTTGTGGCTCTAATGATGCTAATTATCAGATAAAATGTCAACTGGGTTTCTTCCACAAGTTTCCCCTCGCCATGAAAGCTGTGTGCTGTAGATACGCTTTCAAAGACATATTTCCAGCTTCAGTTTCTATTTTCCATGTTTTCTGGCTTAATGTGAAGGCTATTTCTCTCTCATAGCAAGACCAGCACTCCCCCCCCCTCTCCATATCTATTATCTCTCCTCTATAGACCATAATGATAAAAAAGAATTCCAGTAAAACACTGTGACATTTCAAATCTCTGCATTGAGCTGGTTGTCAAGGAGATGTCTCAGTGAGATGTGTCGGGCCGAAGAGGAACTGCTCTTTTAAAACAGCGTTTACCCAGCTGCTGGAGGTGTAATGTGGCTGCCATTAGGACTGCAGGCAAACATGGAGTCGCAGAAACAGTTTTTCCGTGCGAGGCCACTGATCCACCAACTCCGTAGGCCTTCAGATCCCTGATCAAAATCCACTGCAGGCTTCAGCAGCCATTGTTCCAGGAAAGCAGCCTCCTGCAGCCGCATACAGACAACCTCACACGCAGACGACAAACACGGTAGTTATCTCTATGTCAGAGAGGCACAGTGTTGTTAAACATACTTGGACCTCAAGACCCTTTTCCTCACTCTTCTTTCTTGGATCATTTAATTCTCTGTCTGCAACTGCTTGACTCGCAGCCTCCATTTAGAGAGAACCAGTGGTGAAAGTGAACGAAAGTGCCAAAACCTATTGTTGATAAAAGCTGCATACTGCTGTGTTGTGTTGGGGATATGGCGAGACAGGCTGAAAGGCAGATAGACTGAAGCAGCTGTCAGAATGGTTGTTTGTAGCCCCACGCGTACTGTGCTTTGGGGAAATAATAAACTGCATCATTAGAACCCCTGTCATTCACAAGTTGTTTGTACCAGCTACCGACCGGCTGTAAATACCCACACCACTGCATCACACAGAGAGCACAGGGTCAGAGTCATTAGGTGGCTAATTTAGCAGAAGAAAAACAGATCTTGCGAGATGATATGCAGGTGTTATCATAAACCAGGCCCACCGCTGCAATAAATTAGTGTCGGATTCCGTCTTCTCTTAATATGCACCGCATTGTAAGTACCTTATCTGCTTTGCTTTTTTATCATCTGAGACTTTATGTGATAGTGATTAACAATGAAGAGCTGCTGTATATGGCTTGGATCTAGAATATGGAAGGCTGATGTGAGAATGAATGAACTGCACTTCAGCGGCTCCCAGGCCTGAGAACTCATGAGAATAAAAGTGTCTTTGGAAACATGGTGCTGAATGTGACCAGAGCGGTGCTGGCAGAAAACCCCCTGCAAAACTTTGCCCCATTTTGGCCTCATTAATGAGTCAGCATTCCAGCACAGGACCACAGAGCAGCCATATGGCATCACCTGAATGAGTCTAACTAGTGATCCAGACGACCTCCTGACGAGAGAGAGCCTGTGCGCGCTTGTGTCTGTGGCCGGTCTGTGCCACACCCCCTTCTCCTCCGCGCGGTGGTATGATCCGGGGACGCTGTTATAGCGGCACCGAGCCTCCACCAGCAACAGCATCAACCCGTCAGCCACCTTGGGTTCAACTGCGGCTAAACGCACCGCGCCGGGCTCCCCTGTCACACACACAGCACGGCGGGGCTGGCTCGCGTTCAGCCCCCGAGAGGAGACCCCTTCCTCCCCGCACTATTCCTTGCGTCGTCCTCTATCGGCATTTGAGAGACGAGCATCATCAGCATCAGCACCGCCGCCTCGAAACCCAGACCAGCACGGCACACACACACACACAGAGAGAGGTG
>OMNW01009625.1:9428-26263 GCA_900303245.1 Selene dorsalis
GATTGCTATTTAAAAAAAAAACAAAAAAACAACCTAACCCTGTTCACAAGTTGTTTTTGCAATTTTTATGAAATTTCCTGCAACCGCAATATGGACGAAAATGCAGTTCTCATTGAGGCACAATGTGGTTCCATCAAGAAAAGAAGCACATGTAGCAAAATAAGGAAGTGCGGGGATGGGAAAGGGAATGAAAAACAAATAGATAAGCTCTAACCCTTCATTTTCTACCTTACCGCATTGGGGTTCATTACTTATTATCATTTCTTTGGTGGACATTTTATGTGTGCCAAAGGAGATTACTATGATCCAACAGGAAGCATTTCTTTTATCCTTCCTGACTCGTTGGCCAGAATGTATAAATCCAGCAGCAGCGAGGACGGCCGCTTTGTATTTAACTGGTGTTATGCACATCACCGGCTGCTGTCAGTGTTCTGACAGTTCAGATCGGATCTATCACTTTGACAGCAAATTTAATTGGCAACTGTTTTGCTGACTTCTAAAATACTTCTGAAAGTGAGTTCAGTGGTGCAATTTATGATGTGGTAACAGTGCCATGGAGGGTTTGGGATTTGTAGGTTATGTAATTTCAGTTTCCTCTGGCATTTCCAGTGTTTTTGCTGTTGTTGTATTTTGTGTTTTTGTATGTGCTCGCTACTCAGACTCTTACTTTTCCAGAGTTTAAAAATCACTCTCTGTGTTTATTTATGTGTCATTTGTGAAGATATTCAACCATAAACAAATAAAATTCAAATTGCTCTCTCTCTTTTCTCAGGTCATATTTGAAGCAGAGGTATCGGACAGCAAAGCTGGCTTCATCGCCATAGACGACATTCAGGTGCTCAGCTACCCATGCGGTGAGTCATTAGCATGCCAGCAATTAGTCCAAGTTCGCTGAGTAGACGCTGATAGCTTTGGCCACTAATTAGACTGTACCTGGGATGGTTTCTGTTGCAGTTGAATGGGTAGATAAGTGGGAAGGTGACACGAGAGAGGAGGGAATGCAGCGAGGGGAGAAAGACGAGTCCTAGAGAAAAATTAGGGGAATAAAAAGGGAGGGAGAGAAAGAGACGGAGATTGTGAAGAGGAGCAACAGGGAGAAAGAGGGGAATAGGAGAGAGTGAAGCGGGAAATGAGACAGTATTAGGGCAATCATGGAGAGAGAAGATTTTGACCACTCAGCACTTTCTTTCTTTCTCTTTAACCCACATGCACACACACACACACACACACACACACAAACACACACACACACAGTGAACAGTAGCTGTCTTGTCTCATAGTGACAGGAAAGAGATGAGGGCTGCGATCCATTTTAAATTCTTGCTACGTCTCAAGCCTTCTTCTCTCCTTTAGCTTGAGTGTCTCCTTGCTCCTCGAGGCCCCCAGTCCCCCCAAAAGAAGAGGTCGTGACGACAAACTGTTACTGTTAACACAAGTGTCTGTTAATCTAAAGCCATAAGGCCGGTTCCTGGAGGGCCCATATGTCTGAAAGGAACCAATTACAACTCCTTCTGCCCATCTGTCTCGCAGCAGCACTGGAATCTTTGAGGACAATTTTGTTTCTTAATAGATTCCATTGATTATAAGTCATGAAAATAAAACGTCTCCTGCTGTGGAGCTAGTGAGGTCCCCGCATCCCTGTTGCTCTTGTCTTGGTCAGAAGTTGTCAGTGTGCCTCTGACAGAAATTTCTGGTCATAATTTTTTGTCACTGAAAGCGACCGGGAATCTGAGGGAACTTTAAAAAGAAGAGCCCCAGTCTTTTAAAGGCAGGGGAGCAGCACTCCTAATAGGAAGGAGCAAGTATTTGAAAAGGAATTAGTACTTAGTCTCCACAGTGGAAGCATTCATTCTCACAGCTGCATTTCAGGACACACAGGTTTGTGTGTGCACACGCTTGCATCAGTGTGCGTGTGTGTGTGTGCAAGCAAGCGTATCTCTGGTATGTGTGTGTGTGTGTGTGTGTGTGTGTTTTCATTCACCATAGAAACTCCTATCTATGATTGCAATCACCTCCGCAGAATAAAAATGTCATAGCTGAGCTGACTTTTCAGGGTGTAAATACCTTATTTCATATTAGTAGTTAAGAACTGGGAATTACATAAACAGGATGTGACACCAATGTTACCTTCCAGTGGCGATGCAGCACTCCGGTTTGGTGTCATCTGACTCCAGCAAAATCTAATCGCAGTAATAATGAACATATCCCCAAGGGTTATAAAATGTCCTTTAATGTATACGGTGTGTTTGTGATAACCTGACCCGTTTTGTATCCTTAACTCCCTCTGGCCCCGTCACCTCCTTTTCACTTTGAACAAATAGACAAACAGAATGAAGAAGAAAACATTTTAAACCACAGAGGCACGTAACCTTGCTGTAAATGCTAATTCACCTTCATCTTCTTCTTTGTCCCTACTCCCTGTAGATAAATCCCCCCATTTTCTGCGTCTTGGGGATGTGGAGGTGAACGCCGGACAAAACGCGACGTTTCAGTGTATCGCTACAGGACGAGACACGTCCAGCAACAAACTCTGGCTGCAGGTACGGCTACGCATACGCACGTTTCACACACACAAATGCAAACCATTTTATATAATATATTTACAAAACTTAACTCTGTAGTATTGCAGTTTGTTTGATCTACCTTCCACCAAATAAATAGTCTTTTTGAAAGACATTGTTCTCGATGCTTTGAGCAGTTCAAACTAAATTAAATTCACCTAAATTTTACAGGATATCACAGATCTCTATTTTATATGATGAGAAACTACAGTTATACATTGTGTTGTTGATTAATGTGCTTTATACCTAACAACAAATCAATAGATATAAATACATAAATAAAAACAACTGGAAAATACAAATGTTATGTATTTGTTTTTCTCCAGTGTCATGATGTAGAGATAGACAAACACATAGAGATGAAACAGTGCACTAAATGTGCCACCCTCAGGACTGGTACGTCCAATAATAAAGTGTCATCCACACACCCACCAACACTGACACACACACACACACACACACACAGTGTCTTCAGGCCATACATCCTTGCAGCTAACATGATTAAGAGTTTAATAGCTCCTGATTTCATTATGGCTCTATTGTAGTCATGACCTTCAAACCTGCTGTCAGTGAGGTGGAGGGGGGGTGCGTGTGCGTGTGCTCGTGCTCGTGGGTGTGTGTGGTCCAGTGCTGCCTTGTGACCTTGAGCAAGGCAGTTAAGAGTGCCCAGGATCCTGCAGGAACCTGATCTTCTCTGTGCTCTTGTCTTGTCTGTGATTCAGAGGAGGAATGGAGAAGATATTCCTGTGGCTCAGACCAAAAACATCAACCACAGACGATTCGCCGCCTCCTTCCACCTCAACGAAGTCACTAATCAGGATCAAGATCTGTACCGCTGCGTCACCCAATCAGAACGCGGCTCCGGGGTGTCTAACTTTGCCGGTCTTATCGTCAGAGGTAAGGATTTTTAAAATATTCCCCAGGTTATCTAATTGATTTGCTGTCAACTCTCGTACTTTGTGTTCTTTCCTGTTTTCTCAACTGTGTTTATGTTTAATATTTTCCAGAGATTATTTTATCTGCTGTCCTCGATTACTTTTTGTGGAAAGTAAAAAAAAAAAGAAAAAAGAAAAAAGGTGGCTCTGTATTTTTGGAAGCTCAGCCTGTCAAGATTCACACAGCACATATTTACAGTCACAGTAGCAGCCGTTAGCAAAGCAAGGCTTCTTATATCTAGCCAGTGACTCTCAGTTTCTCTTTTATCAACTCTAGCTAATCAGCTAAATAAGCAAACATTATTTTGACTGGTTTTAAACACCATATTATAACATCAACCACATTCGCTTTTACTTATTAATGTAGTTGGTTAATGTTATGCTCATTACTTTGGAGATAAACACGGCATTGCTACTCTAAACTAGTTAGCCAGACATGCTAGCACATAGACACAGTGTTAAATTAGCTTCTCTAAATTCAAGTTATAGTTGCAGTTAGTCTCCACCCCGAAACTCTTCTTAAACTGAACCACACCTCTTACACACACATGGCACTAAGATAATATTGGACAGTGAGAGAAGGGCTTTGAATGGTTAAAGTTAATTTGAATGTTTCTATGAACGTGTTGTTGACCAAAGTTTTTTTTTTGACCCAGTTATATATTTTTTGTTATTCATAACTTTGTATCATATGTAACGTTTAGAATATGAAACATCTTTCCAAGCAAATGCACATCCACTGTCTCTGACTGAGTCACTAACACAAAATACACTAATGAGGAGAGTTTGTGTGTGTGCGTATGTAGATGTGTGTACACCCGTTTTGTGTGTGTGTGTGGCTGTGACCCAGCTTCACTAGTGTCTATGTGCACATGTGTAAGCCTTGTGTGTGTGTGTGTGTCAGTGTGTGTGCTCCAGCTGTCATGTGCAGCTGACATGTGGTTAATAAGGTGTCACCAATGTGTGTTTGAGATGGGATGCTTTATTCATTCACATCCAATAGCTTACATATTCGATTCATCTCCCAGTGAGAGACAGAGGAGGAGGAGGAGGGCAAAGAGAGAGAGAGGGTAGAGGCAGAAGAGATTTAGAAAGAATGATATGGGATTGACAGAGAGGGGTGGGAGACAGAGGAGGGTGAGCAAAGAGAGGAAAAGGGGATGCTGAAAAAAAAAAAGTTAAATGTAAATAGTCAGCTCATTATCCCAAGAATATCCATATCAGAATCAGGGATATGTCTGAATATGTAAACAGCTGAGTGGAGCCATGTTTATTATTCTGCATAAGAGATGGCAGAGGAGAAAGAAATGAGAAATCAAAGCAGAAGCAAGCACCATGAATATGAATATTTACTGGCGTGGCTCAGATAATGGAGCTGGTACACCGTCCGGTTTAGGAGTTCAGCTCTCCGTGTCGCGCGAGCAAGACGCTACCACCACAGCCAGCAGGGTCAGTGTCGCTTCCCACGCTGGGAACGAAGAGATTCGGTTCCTCTTTGGTCAAGAAAACACGGCCGTTTTGGAGACACACTTTCTCCACACGACCTTGCTGTGCTGGTATGAATACATTAAGTGGCTAATGTTTATTTATTATTATTTTTTTTCCAATGTAGGAAGGCAAAGAGGAGAGAGATGGGGAATCTGCAGAGCAGGAGACATGTGTCTCAACATGAATAGGACCAATCTGCATTTATGAAAATAGAAGCAGGTTCAATAAGACACGTTGAGCACAGTGTGTTTCATGGCCAGGCATTAGCTCAAGGATAGGGGAAAAAAAAAAGCCATCGTCACAATCTATGAAAAGACGGATTTTGATGGCTCTGAGGGATATTGGTGATTATGAATATTGATCCAGAGTGTGGTTGTTAGAAAGATATCACAATAAAAGAATGAGGACTGCATGTATGAATGTGAAAGGAGAGGAGCCTCATGTTTATTTATTAGAAATATCAGATGGGAGATGAGAGCCGGAGAGAAATCAAAGAAACAGGGAATATGTTTATTTCACTTCTTGAAAAGTGATCGTGTTGGAGATTTGAGGTTCCTGCAGGACATTGACGGCCATGAATATGGACAGAGTTAAGCTGCATTGCTAATGTTTTTACTCTGAATATTTTAATATTTATTTATAGAGAGATTGTCAGAGAGAAGGACGAGGGATGGGACATTAATGGAGGAATCGTGGATCGGGTCGGATTCTATGGAAGACACGATCATAGGGAGGTGCCAAAGTGTGACTTGTATACATAAAAAATGTTTGGCAGTAGGACAGGAACCCAGGTTTCATCTTCAAAGCCTGGAAAGTGGTCCGCTGGGCGATGTGAGATTGCCTTGCTGCAGGTATGCACACGCCCGCTCTATTTATATTTATAACATGTAGATGACAGAGATGTGCGATTATCTTCCCCCCCCTGTGTCCTGGAGCTGTCAGGATCAGAGAAAAGAAGCACATTTTGTAGACAGAGGTGCATCATGGGAACACGAGAGGTGTGACATGGGATTCCTAGATCATCCTGGAAGACATTTTTTTTCTCTCTCTCTCTCTCTGCCACAAGCAAAAATATGAAAATGTCCTGTTCATTCTTTTGTGACAATTATTCATCATTTGTTAACTTTATCACAAGGTGAGGTCTTCAGATCGCTTCATCTGGCCCACACAGGAACAGTTTAAAACCCAAATACAGTCAATAGAGCTACAACTTTTATGAGCCTAGTGATCTAAGATTACTGTTTTTTTTGTTTTTAATTAATCGTCTTGCAAAAATATCCATTACACTCTCCTAGAAAGTCAGGTGATCGTTTGCTTTGTCCTCAATCATCAAGCATAAGAGTTTGACTCTAAATTGTTTTTGTTTTGGGTGTGTGTGACAGAGAGACAAAGAGGTGGACTTTAACTATGTGTGTGTCAGTAGTGGTTTGGTCAGAGCCCAGCACTAATAACGCCTTGCCCTCTGGTTCCTACGGTGATAGAGTGCATCATCATGCCAGCTCGTATCTCACACACACACACACACACCTCCACATCACCATGCCATCTTTCATTACACACAACCCATGGCCTAAAAAGCTCCTGCAATATTACTGTCACACACCTGCATGCACACAAACACACACAAACACACACAGAGCTGACTTGAGTTAATACAACTGTCTTAAACCTGTAATGGTTCACTTCTAAACTGTCCTTTTCCTCCCTTTTACCATTCAAACACACACACACACACTCTAAGTCACAGTGACAGGTGGAGCTTGAGGCATTATGGAAGTACAGAAAACCTACAACCAATGTGGGCTGTTGATATGACTGAAACACACACACACACACACACACACACACACTTGGTCACTCATCCACTCCTCTCCAGTTCGGGAGGTCACATGTCCTCCAGTGAGTACCATAGTGATGTCAGCAGCGGTCTGTGAATGCTAAACTTTATTGACAAGGTTGCTGACGATGGACAACAGAGAAGAACATGCCTAGTGGGCGCCAGTCACCAACCACTTCCTCTCTGTTGGTCGCTCTCTGTCTTGCTTTGTTTTTTTTTTTTCTTTTTTAACTCCATCTTTAATCTTTAATCATCTATCGATGCCCCAGGAGTTTGTTTTAACACTAATATCTCTGAGAGCGAGTGACCGTGACAACAGATTAATCAAGACGGGTCAGGTCATAAACGACACACACGTTTGACGTTTTCCCGATGTTGATTTGTTTTGTTTTTATCATTTAGATGTGACCCAAAATGTGACAAATGATGAGAAGAGTTCACATGTAATTAATAATAAAGAAGATGGTGACAGGAAACCCATCGCAAAAGCAACACCATCAATGATTTGTTGTATTTTTTTTTTTAGGTCAACTGTACAAATGACAAGTGATGAAAAAAACAAACAAACAAAAAAAAAAATCTGAAAAATCAAAAGCATGAATCCGTTCCAGCTCTTGTTTTTCCTCTGGAGTCAAATAATGACCCACTTACATTCTTTACTGCTTCATTTTTACGTCTATTATTTATCTTTTGGATTTTCAATAGGTTTTTAAATAACACACAAACATCTAGTGAAGTGAGCACACAAGCCGCGAGCAGGAGAGCCCACTGTTGTTTCATGCTTGAATAAATCTGTGTGAGTTTTTGCTTTTATTTCTTTTATTTGTTTGTTAATCATGGAGTTGTTTACTTTGTTTATTTGATGGCATTGCGAGCTGACATGTTGTTGACGTCGTTGGTTTTCTGAAGCCACTTCAACATTCATTATCTGAATTCAACTCTGTGTGTGTGTGTGTGTGTGTGTGTGTGTGTGTGTGTGTGTGTGTGTGTGTGTGTGTGTGTGTGTGTGTGTGTGTGTGTGTTTGCATTTGCACACACGCATGTGCTGTCAAACTAGTGTTTCATCTCTTAGTAAAAAAGACACTTCCCAGCCTGCACCTCTCTGACAGCCACATTCAAAACAGTTACACACACACAAACACACACACACACACACACACTTAGAAATGTAAACACAAACACCACAAAACGTCAGATTCACAGATTCACATCCACACAAAGAGGAAACGAGGTGACAGCAATGCAAAATATAACTATTAATGGAACAGCATGCACACTAACACACATGCACGCGCACACACACATAATTTAGATAATACTCACTTTGATATGATATGATTGAAGCTGGATCACAAAAAAAAAAATCAAATTTTTCTCTATCTCCTCTCAGATAGCAGCATTTCTTTGAGAACGTGTATGTGAGAGATACAGTCGGTGTGATTTACTGTCTGTGAGATAGAGCGCAGTGTATTTGTGTCTGTATATGTGTGTGTGTGTGTGTGTGTGCGCATGGAGATTATATGTGATTAATTCATGTGTTGATCTGTGTATGTATGTGTCGAGTAGATGAACCTTTGATGCAGAGTATTTTTAAGGTTGTGTGTGTTGTCAGTCACAGATGGTTGACGGTTAGCTCTGATCTGACTGACTGGCCCTGAACCTTCATGCATCCATCACATTTACACACAAGTATATACACACACACACACACAGATTTTTGAAGCCACATGTGTAATGAAAACATGAATGTATGTATGTAGGAGCATCAGTATGCAGTGTTTAATATGAATATTATTACTCAGGCAATCAGATGTAATCAAATGGATTTAATAATTTAATATCTGTCTTAATAAAATACTGTCTTATATAAGCTGGTGAAGATGACAGATCAGGTTGACACAAATGGCACCATGAGCATGATGTTCATGGAAAAATGTCCAAATTCAGACTCAAACTTTTTCAGCGTATTCATATTCGTATTCGTAATGAGCAAATACACAGTAAATCCCAAGAATGGCATCCGTTGGAGCACATACCCCTGCACAGGCCAAAAATGTTCCTCCTCCACATTGGATTATTATCTGGATCTGCACCAAGGTGTACAAACCCATAGATCTCAGCACTATAAACATGTCAAATACCTCAAGTCCATCCATTATTGACTGAGAAATAGGCAAAAATATTGAAAAATGCTCTATGTTGCAATGTTCAGGAGAGTATGAAAAGAAATTCTTGGATCTGCAAAGTGTAATGGGGTCTTTTGTGGCCCGTGCCCCATCCCTCCAAAAGGTTTGGTGCAAATCAGAGCTGTACTTTTCTGTGTAGTCCTGAGCACAGACCAACAACCCAACAAGCGGAGATGGATGAAAACCTCCTTGGCAGAGGTCGTAGGTACTGTAGGCACTTTTACATAAATGTCACGACTGCAATCAGACCAGAAGAGACGGATCTGACACGTCTGAATTGAATGGCATCAGATAAAAGTTGAGGTTGCAGCAGGTAAAGAAAGAAATAAAATCGATTCAATAAACCACAAAATACCATAAAAAAGCCAATTTCAAGTTTGTGACCAGAGAAGCAAGAGGTAAACTCACGGGTTGTCATTCCCAGCTTACGCACCAATGGACTTCATTATCTGATGAATTCATCTATCTAATAACAATAAATTATGAAACTTATGAGGAAATTTATTAGAGGATTCACAGGAGGACAAGCAGGGTCGAGTGCACTTCATACTCACGGTTGTCATTAATTATGGTTTTAACAGAAATAGGTTTAAAATCCATCACACATAAACCTGTGCTCACTCCTTTATGTTTCACATCATTGCTTTTGAAGTTCACCCCAGTTCCTCAGAGGCACCACCTCTTCCTGACGCAAAACATCACACCTGCACACGTAAATGTCTTTTCACTGTAATCAAAACTTTCTGAAGCTGCTTCTCAATAAAAGCCATTGGGTTTCTTATTCGAAGGTGGAAGGTTTTTGATGTGAAGCAGCTGTAAAAGGCATGTTCACATTAATATCAAGTTCATTATAACTTCAACAACACAGAGCAAATCAGTGCGTGAAATATCGTAGCTTCAAGGCATGAGGCTACTAGATGAAAGCTGTATATGAAGAAGCTTGTTATGTGAAGTGCCTGGAAAAGTCCCGTATAAACAGAATGGATCATTCAGTTATTTTTGCTAAGGAGGGAAAAGACCCAGATACAGGATTGAAACAGAGCAGAGTGTAGTCAGTCGCTCATTACTTGTTAGTACTAAATAGATATCAAGAAATCAATTCATATAACCATGTTTGCAATTATATGTGCATTCACTCTGATCAGCTGATTGTGATGAAGTTGTGTTTAGGTGCTGCGCCGTGATCAAACAGAGCTGACACTGACAGACAAACCGATGACATCACTGAGTTCAGTTTCTGAGTCAGTCAGAGAGACACTTTTTGTGTGAGGACAGTGAAGTTTTGACACAGCCATTAAGTGTATTTGTCATCTTTCTGGAAATAGAAAGAGAAATACAAGGAAGCAAAATGGGACACACTCACTTATTTGGTCACTCATCTTTCTCTCTTGCTCACAGGGTAACAGAACATAATGCAGCCCTAATGATTTGGGTCATAGTAAAGTTGTAGTAGAAATAGTAGTATAGCCTAGTTGTCATTATATACTTGTGTTTGTGTTAAATAATTATTCGACTTTGAGCTGTGGCACTGTCGAGGCTTTGTATCACAGAGACTACAGTACGTTGTTCTCTGTGCCACTACCCTCCTTTGTTACACTGTGGCCTTGTTTCAGTGCGTTTCTTTCATCTCTCAAACCACTTTTGAAACCATCTTTTACGACCTTGTTCCTTGTTTTCTCTCCTCAGAGCCTCCGCACCCCATCGCCCCACCCCAGCTGCTCGGCGTGGGCCCTACATACCTACTGATTCAGCTCAACGCCAACTCCATATTTGGTGACGGACCAATTATACTAAAAGAGGTACATACATTCTGTATAATGAGCAGTTTACTGTAATGACAGTAATGAGTTTTGCACATGTTGCAACAAAGTACGGAGCCGCTGTGGCGTCAAAGTGATGATGCATTCTGGGAATATAACTTTTGTTGTTCTCTTGTTGGGAGCTGCAGCCAGGAGACATTTACTTTGTCCAAAATTACTACATCTTTCTTTTCTGTTACATAATTATAAAGCTGGTCCGGGCAGATTTTTCTAAGACTTAACCATAAGTCGGGCAAGCTGTGTTTAAAGCTAAGAAGAGTAGAATCAATCTTTTCAGCAAGCCTACCCTATACTAGATGAAGAGTATCTGATCTTGGTAAATCTACATTAAAACTCCAAACTGACCTCTTGAGTGACATGTGACATATGATTTTTCTCTCCTTCAGGTCGAGTACCGGATGACGTCAGGCAGCTGGACGGAGACTCACGCTGTGAACTCTCCCAACTATAAGTTATGGCACCTTGACCCGGACACAGAATACGAGATCAGAGTCTTACTGACCAGACCAGGAGAGGGAGGGACAGGCAAACCTGGACCACCACTCATCACCAGAACCAAATGTGCAGGTAGGCCAAAGACATGCAATGTTCAAATAAAGCTGTGAGTCAACACACCATTATTATTTAATGTTTTCTTTAGTTTTTTTTGATGTGCGATCACCTTAAACCTGATCAACTTGATTCTGCAAGAAAAAAAAAATGCCGGAAACTTAGTTGAGTTGAGTCGACTGGTGGGCGCAGCTTTTTTCTGCCGTGTGATTGTCTATCGATCTGTCCATCCATCTACTGTTGTTCTTTTTTATCTCGGTATCTATATTTCAGTTGGTGGAGTGATATTTGTACTCGGAGCAGACAGCGAGAGGAGAGATGTAGCGTGGGATAGAATTGGAGAAGAAAGGAGGGGAGAGCCTGAGTCAGTCTGTGGGTGCTCAGTGATCTGAGAGAAAGAGTGATTAAAATACTGGAGGCTCCCTGCACCTTTCTCATTTTTTATCCTGCTTTTTTTTTCTTCTCTCACCTCATTCCTGCTTTCTCACTGGTGCTCCTCCTTTCTCTCCTATCTCCCATTCCTCCCCTTGTACCTCTCTTTCTACTTTGTTCCCTGTCACTGCCTTTCCCCACTTTCCCCCTGCCTCTCTCTCTCTCTCTCTCTCCCCATCTCCTTCTCTCTCTCTCTGTGGATCAATAGACGGAGGGCAGTAACACTGTCTGACATTTGTAGAAATAAACGACTGAAATATAAACACAGCTAGCCTCGGGGAGAGAGACAGAGTGCGCGAGAGAGCGGGTTGATACGAGAGGGAAAGAGACAGAAAGAAAAGCGATGAGCTTGAATGAGAAACCGAACAAGGGAGCGATGGGAAGATGATGAAAAACAATAAGGTTGGAAAAGAAAGAGAGGAGAGAATAGGAGCTGGGGGAGAGAGCGTACGAGAGAATGATGAAACTGGAGAATGGAAATGAAAGAGAAATGAAAACTCATAACCATGGGGCTTGAATGATGCCTGCCAACTTGTGTGTGTGTGTGTTTGAATGAATCTGTATGCATGTGTGTGTGTGTATGTTTATTGACAGAGAGGAAGTCATCGACTTGTTCAGGCGACTCATGTATTGAACAGTTTCCTGTTTGACAGGAAAAGGAAATTAATCTTCTCCTCCTCACTCACACAGGAGGAGGAACATATTTAATGTGTTGATATATCAGACCACAGAAGGGACAGAGGCTCATGAATTTAGAGAATAACACCAAATCATTCTGTTTATCTGAATCATCTTTTGTATACACACTAGAAAATAATCATGTTTCATGGAATTGGGGAAAAAATCTAAATTTTTTATGGCCCTCAGAGCGATTTCTACTCCACGCCACGTTTCAGGGACTGACGCTGCAGCAAACGTCCTCACACACAAACTACAGGCCTCCACACCCATCTTTATGTTGACCCATGATTACTTAGTGATATTACTACATTATTATATGTCTACTGAACACTCATGAGTCAGAGCCCACCCCTCTTTAATTACTAATTACTCACATTATTCTGTAAATAAAAACCACAAAGTAATGAATGTAGATAGTTATTGTTTATTATTACAGCAGCGATATCCTCTTGCCTGGCTCTTTCTGTTTTTGTGTGACTGGGTCATTCACACACACACACACACACACACACACACACACTGTGGTGTTGTGTGTGTTTGTTGAGAGAGTGAGACGGACACACAAGGGGTAGAAATGTTATTTAAATGGTAATGATTCCTTTGCTTTTTCTGTTTGGTTAGGTTTGTCTGATCCCACCACCTGTAGTTTACTGAGTAATTAGTTCAACACAATATAGTGAAGACGCACACACACACACACACACACACACAGTGACATGTGTGCACAAACACCAGGCATACATCCAATCTATCACCTCGCAAAAACACTGTTTAATTAAAAACCAATAAAGTTGATAAAATACAGAGCAGACATCACACACACGCTGCAGAGCAACTGATGTGATGCCCGGCCGGATTTCATCTCTTCCTCTCCCGTCGTTTCTCTTTTCATCTCTGCACTATTTTATCTCTCCTATCTCCACTTCTTTCTCATGCTCCCTCTGTCTCTCCTTTCTCTCCCACTCTTCTTGATTTTTCCTCTGTGGTGATTTATTGCTCTTGTCTGAAAGGTGAAAAATAATCAACTTGAAGTGAAGTGTGTCTTTGTGTGTGTGTATCTGTGTGTGTGTGTCTGTGTGTGTGTCTGTGTATGACAGAAGAAGGTGATGAAGTAGCTTTTAATCCAAATCCTGAATTTTCTGCTGAAAACCTCTTGGTCATGGCAGGTTAGACACACACACACATACACGCACACACACACTATAGTTACACACTGAAGAGTGACACTCTAAGAGGTATTGAGAAATGGACACACACACACACACTATCACACACTTGCACACGCACAGTTCAGAAGAGTCGCAGTATTTCTCCTGTGTTGCACAAAGTCAGCATCGCTTGGATTAATGGAAGAATGGAATCACAAAACACACATTTCCAGACACACAAACGTGGATATTGTGGGAATCACACACAATATATTACATGTACTTCTTTATATATGTGAAAACACACACATACGCAGTCAGCAGGATCACGCTTTAAAGGTCAGACCCTTGAAATAGCACCCAGTGGACTTAAGAAACTCTGTAATGGCCAGTGTGTGAGAGTCAGTTTTACATTGATGATGTGTTTGTGTGTTTGTGTGTTTGTGTGTTTGCGTGCGCCTGTGGGAGTTTATATGCTATAAATGTTGATGGTTTTCTTTCTAAGATTCACATAATTGGTGAGGGTCTGTTTTGCAGGGATACTTCTCTGCTTTTAACACAGTCACATACAGATTTTTAGGTTTGGGTAAAAACTTAAACTCTGCATAAATCTAAAAGAAATGCTTCAGGGGAGGCTGGAAACACAGACTTCAGAGACAAATAATGACAGCTACTTAGAAGGAAAAACGGGCCCATGATTAATAAAAAATGACATTCAAATATTATAAACAACAAGAGAATAAAGATTTGGCTGTGAACTTAGCTGGTCTGCAAAAACTCAAAGCAAAGCAATGCTGTATTTTTATTCATAGTATATTTGCCTCACTAAATTCAAAGTGTATTATGTTGTCGTATTATGTGCTCTGAATCGATAAGTCTGATGATATTCTGTATTTTTCTACCCTTCACCAAATCCCATGAAATGATCAAAACCAGCCGTGAATTGATCCTAACAAGTATTACCTGTTCCCTGGCATGGCTCACTGGTCTGTGCCTTAGACCTCTGTTGTGGGCCAAAAAAACTATTAAAAACACATCAGTGAGGCACAGTGCTGCACTAGATGACTTGTTGCTTTGTTTCCACCAACAGGGGCACTGTAGAGTGTTTTGAATTGGTCCCACGCCATCGTGCTGCTCTAAACAAACCAAATTTGCGTTACTGCATCGCAGGAAATAGTCCCCCACAAATGCACCTAATGTTACTCCTGGCTAACATTTGTTAAAACCCGCCATGTCCAGCGTCCTATTTAGAAATTGAAGTATATTTGAAGCCAGTGGGTTTGGTGTCGAAGAAGTGACCGCTACTCAACATGTAGTCTCAATGGGTCACGTCTCAGTCACTGTTTTAAACTTGTTCCATTGTCTGACAGCAGAAACAGATAATGCTTTATTGGGAATCTGGCTTTGTTAAAACACTGTACATGTGAGCGCAGAGAGCAGGAAAAGCAAACTGATAAAGGGCTGTAACCAACTGACACCAGGCAGAATGCAAATGGCCTTACAGTGCGACCAGGTCCAACCAGGTACAAGCTGTAGTCCTTGAAATAGTTAAGCTTCCTCATCATCGTGTCCCATCAGAAGTGTTTTTAATTATTCCACACTGCTTTTACCAACCTTTCCTTGTAAATATAGCTGTGTGAAATTTTTTTTTTCATCACTCAAAAGGTGTAATTTGTTTTCTTTTTCTGAGTCTCTTGATTTCAGACAAATCCCCATCCCGCCGCATGCTGAATTACAGTAATGCCGTTTTTGAGCCTGGGCAGAGACAGCCAAAGTTATTGATTTCATAATTAGCTTCTGCGTAGGCAAGTCATAGCCAAAACAGGTTGCAATGTAAATTTTTTTTGCACCTTTCATGTACTTTAAATCTGGTCCAGAGAGAGAGAGAGAGACACGCAGAGAGAGTAAGGCAGGGATACAGAATGAATGAAGGGAGTTTCATTTGTCTTCTTCATGACAGTGGAAGGATTACCAGGAACTAATTGGACAGATTAACTGGGATTTAGCTGCATCTCCTGTCACCCCTTTCTGTTTCCTCCCCTCCCCTTTTCATTCCTCTTTTCTTCTCTTTTCTTTAAGCTTCCCTATTTCCTGCTCTGTGCTTTTTTTTTTTTTTTTTAACCATATTTGGCTCTTCCTGCTGCTTCATGTTGCTGGAGAGTTTTTTTTTTTTTTTGCATAGTTATATTTCATTTAGTTTTATTTCCTTTTTCTTTTGTTTTGCGTTCTTTAATTCCAACCTCTGGATTCTGCTGATATGAAGCTTGCCGTCCTTGGTGTTATTGTTGGTGTTTATTGGTGTTGTTATTGTTTTCAAAGCTCCATCTGTGGAGAACAAAGCCTTTTAGTTCCAACATGAATCCAGCCGTTTGTCTATCTACCGGAGGAGGAGAAAAGGACAAGGCAGCCTCTGTGGCTTACCATTGGACCAGGTCCCGCTCGACTCTGGCCGCGTTCCAAACTAGTTATCGTCTTTCCCTCATTCCTCCTCTCGGTCTCTCTCTCTCTCTCTTGTCCTCTCTCATCTCTTGCTCTCTCTCTCTCTCCCATTCCTCTCTCTGCTCCCTTTATCTGTCTCTCACTCCCTCCAGCCCCAGTTTTCCACGCATCATTTTGTTTTTCTGCTCTTCTTTACTCATTTTCTATGCTACTGTCATTTCTTTCTTTCTTTCTTTCTTTCTTTCTTTCTTTCTTTCTTTCTCTTATCCTTTCATTGTTTCACCTCACCTTGCTCTACCTGCTTGCACTACCCTCCAGAAAACAAAAGATAAGCAACATTACATTATGGGTCAGAAAGGTTGGGGGTGGGCATTTTAAAACCTGTGTGTGTGTGTGTGTGTGTGTGTGTGACATTTAGGCCGGTCCTCACCATATTTTCGTTGTAATGGCTTCTAGAGGCTGTTTTTATGCATTTCTCCAAGTTTCAGAGTGGTCGTCAGAAAGATGCCAATATGGTAAAAATGTGTGCAGGTGTTCTGTTTTCCTACAGTCCTTCCGGTCCCGGTTCGGGTTCCGGTCCCGGTCCCGATCCCGGTTCCGGTTCGGATTCCGGTTCGGGTTCGGGTCCCGGTCCCGGTTCGGGTCCCGATACCGGTCCCGGTTCGGGTCCTGGTCCCGATCCCGGTCCCGGTTCGGGTTCGGATTCCGGTACCGGAATCCGAACCGGAACCGGGACCGGGATCGGGATCGGGACCCGAA
>OMNW01009626.1:0-22801 GCA_900303245.1 Selene dorsalis
ATTGCCTCCAAAGATACTGTCTATTTCCATGTAAATAGAAACCAAAAGCCCCACAGCATGTATCATTTTCCATTAATACAGCAATGTGTCCAAGATGAGCCATATGCCTGCAGTTTGCACCGTAAATAAATTACAGGCTACCAAGTCTGTGTGACTATACTCATCAATGTTTAACGTGTATGATTCACACAGCATTAGCAATTCAGTCAGGCTTCGGTATTTATAATGAAGCGAGGATGAATCAATGCAAGTCTGCAGATCGCCTTGTCAATACTGTTCCAGTGACCGGTGCGTCCCCTATGCGTAATACCAATACGACGGTCAGTAGTTTCCTTGAATGTATTGATAACCAAAAGCAGCCAAGGTTGTGCCCGGAGCCCCCGGGAGCTGAGGAGCGAATACATGCAAACTAGAGCCTATAGATTCAAACCTCTGACTGCAGGGCTGGACAGTGAACGCACCTCAGCTGGGTTTATTCACATTTTGAACTGCGGTGCAGTCTAAGCATTACGGCTCACGGTGCGTGTGTGAAGTACAAAGTCTCAAACACAGCCTGCCCTTTAAGACAAAAGCACATTCTGCTGTTTTCCGAGCTACAACACTTGCAGTAAAATAGGTTTCGGGATCTGCTCACAGAGGCTTTACTCACGTTTCTTTGTGTAGCAGAGCGAGTCTCTCTTTGGGTACTTTGAGTCTTTGCGACAACCTCCTCTTCAGTCCCTCCACGGTCTCCTCCAGGGGCAGGGAGAGCTCGAATCGTGTGCCGGTGGTGGAGTGGATGTACAGATTCATGGAGGGCTCAGTCGGGACGGCCTCGCAGGACGAAGCCCCGCGACTGGTGCAGCTCCGGGCGCTGGGATGCTGGTCCATCCGATAACCTGTGGTCAGAGAATGGGAAGGGGTGGTGGTGGTGGTGGAAGGTGGTGGTGGTGGGGTTGGGAGGGAGAGACAAGACGTGCAGAGCCGAGGATGAGGAGGGTGAGGAGGATGGTGAAGCAGATCCGCTGCTTCGGCTACCGTCCCTTGTGCTCGCGACTCAAACGCAACATTCAGAGAGCTCGCTCTCTCTCTCTCTCTCTCTCTCTCTCCCTCGCTCTAGCTCTGGGTGCCTTCCTTTCTCTCGCTCTCCGAGAGTCACAATAAAACCCAATCCGTCTTCTCTCCGGTTGATCTCATGAGAATATTCCCCAGGAAAGTAAACTACATATAGCTCTTTCACCCCCTCCTCCTCCTTCTTCTTCTTCTTCGTTTGATCTTTGTCTTTAATGTTGCCCTTTCCGGCCGTGCCAGCAAAAGTCTTGCTAAATGCTACATAGATGTGCAAATGCCAGACAGAAACGCAAGTATGCTGTCAGCAAAAAAAAAAGAAAAGAAAGAGAAGCCACGGACACTCATTTACGTAAGCGGTTACCTTTAAAAACAAAACGAAACCTGCGTGGTCTAGTAAAAAAAAATAACGTAAATTCCTCTTCGTCTTTTGAAAGCTTTTTGCTTTAGAGGAGAAAACACACGGTCCGTCAGCTGCAAAAGCCTCACGCGCCTGCTTAGTGAGAGGCTCTCCGCCGCGCGCTCAGACCCACTGCAGCTCCGGCGAAATATCGACAATGAACATTGTCACAAAGTATCCCACTTCCACCATCGATAAAATACGCCCACAAGCCCCCGGGGCGGCTCGACCAATCAGAAGAGAGCTCCGTCAGGAACGTTGCTGCGCCCAGCCAATAGGAGATTGAGATCCACACCCACGTGGAGGGGCAAGCGAGTTTCGGCCATTCATAATAAATTACAGCATAGAACAAAATATGTGTCTTTACCACAGTAGCCTACAGCCGTGGTTCCTAACCTGGGGTTGCCTTAAATACCTCTGGGCGATCACGGGGGGGGGGGACCCGATTTAAATGAGCAACTTGAACTTCATTATTGTTAATCTTTTAATTTTTAACTTTGCCTATCTTCCTTGTGAAGTGTGCAACAGGCTTAACATAGCATTCATCATTGAAAAAAAAACGCACAGCTACAAAACAGCCTCTTGTCTGAGGAGGTACAGACTGGTCCTAGATCAGTGACTCAAAGGTATGAGTCGTTGTAACCAATGAATGTTTTGATCCAATGTGTATGTGACTGAAAATAAACGTTTAACCATATCAAAGAGAGTATCAGTGTTTCGATCAGGTTTCAACTCTCTTCCTTTACAGCAGTGCTACAAATCAAAAGCATTAGTGTGGTTGTGGCTATTTTAAAGACTTTATGACACTCTTCAGTGGTAAATCTAAAGTTATCAGCTGGATTGTAACGACATGCAGTGCTGACACCATTTTCTTTCCGCTGACCTTTGCAACATACAGATACCATTAAAGTCAATGTGAATGGTAGTCTATGCAAATGACCCCCGAGGAAGAGACATGGCCTACTCTTCAGGAAGAAACACACTATACAGTGTTTCCATGTGGCATTAAAAGAAAGAGGCAGCCTATAGGATGCAGTATCTAAGAGACAATGTTAAATATGACGTGGGATTTTCCTACGTAAAGAAGCTGCAGTTGTGACTGGTGCTGCAGGAGTTCAAAATAATCTCCAACAAAACTAACCAGGGAAGCTTTACACACAACGAGGGGCATAGTGAGAGTATCTACAGCCAACACAGTCCACCCCTACATTTCCTATCAATACACTATAAAGCAGATACTCAGTCGCCACCTAGTGGTGAAGGGGGGAACTTTCACAATCAAAACTTAAAAGAGACTCCCTACTTGTGTCTAGTCTAACAATGCAGGATTATTCAGATGGGACTTTAGAGCGACTGTTTATCCGCCAGAAATATCAATTCACATTTTAACGCTCTGGAATTCATCACATATTATCTTATTATACTAGCTGCATGACTGTCAGTGCTGCAGCATCATTTAACATGGTCGTTATTGTGTTTCTAATCAGACGATATCAGCAGCGACTTACTGTCAGCTACCAATTATAATTTGCACTAACAGTGACATTCTCCTGTGGTCAATACCGGCCTTATTAAGTTAATCATGCCCAGTGAATTTACAGGGGAGGAGGCTGATCCAATCACTTGACAACATGCTTTTATCGATCCGCGATTGATTACTCCTCTCCGATCAATTTCTTACCCACCAACGCAATATGACCCGTGTCAAAACTTCTGTGGGCACTAAGCATGTCAGTTAACGTGCTATAATACATATACAACAGCCGAATATAGAGTTTTTTACACGGACTTGATGTTAAGATGTACTTACCAATTATTGTGGCGAAAACCGTGAAGCTTTGCGCAGAAGTGAGCGGTGTTCCAGTCGGTTCCCCCAGCTTTGGCATGTAAAGTAAACCCAGGCAGTGACCAGGACCCTCGGAAGAATAATTCCAAACTCTTGAATATCCAGAGGATTCTTCTTCACCGACTTCTCTGACGGGTCCGTACGCGTCCAGCGCGCGCCGTTACGCACCAGACCTCGGGGGGGGAGAGCCGCTGGCCAATAAGGAGCAGCGATTGTGTCCTAAGATGCCTCCTACGCGCACTGTTGCCGCACCGGTGTGTTTCTTGATAATAAACTCGTGGCGGAGAAGGTGAGACACCTCTTTACAGGCGCTTCTCGGAGATGGGTGGAGAGTACAGTTCTTGGTATGTCAGCATGTGATTTAAGGTGGCCTTGCTTCTCTGGTCAACGCGTTCTCGCCGTTGGGGGAAAGAATGTGCCTACGCAAAGCGGCAACAGATAAAGATATCTAACTGTGTCAATGCCGCGGCTCTCCGAGCAGCAGAATACGGCTTTTAATGGAAGTGGATATCTAAATAGAAACAAAACCCCAGCCGACCTGCGGCCACGCCACCTTAACAAGTCGATGAAATGAGCGCTTAGGCGATATCAGGGGTGTTGCCATGTGTTTGACGACATCGAGAAATATGTCGCCGGGGAACAGGGCAGGTAAACAGGCTCCATGGATACCAGAGCACGGACACCGGTAAACAAAAACTCTACGTAGGTGTTTGAGGAAATGCATCCGTGTTGATGAGGTTTATGGATATTTGTCCAAAAAAAACAAAAACAATGTTAAAGCAGTTTTATTTTGTTGACAAGACTCTGAAAAATTGACACAAATTTTGTAGTGCAAAAAGTATTTAGATGATCGAAGTAGAAACACAATACAAAACAACACATTCACGATATGAAGTATAGTAGAAGTAAAAATACACATTCAAATTCAAGTACTGAAAATTATATGGAAAAACACATGCAGACGTGCCTCTTTCGTAATGGTTTAAGCAGTGTTATTTTTTTTTTCATTGATGCATTAACATGTAAACAGATTGTTTCATTACAAAAAAAAGAACACACACATTACTTCAAAGTCTTGTATTGCTTTGTCTGCAGAATGTTATTAAGTGTAGCTTCAAATAAAATAAGTGCAACATTTTCCTCTGAAGTTCAAATGATTAAGAGTGTTAAGTTGTGCAAAATAAAACTACACAGGTACAAGTATCCTAAAAGTGTACTGAACTACAGCATGTACTTTTCCAACAGTGAACATAATTTTCTTTAAAGTCAGGCCAGGATATTGTATAATGCACTGATTGTGTCCGTGTAGCTCACATGTGTGATAATCATCACAACAAGGTTCACCTGAAGGACGAGAGAGAGGTTGTGCAATGTGTCAAAGAAAAAAGGAAAAGCTGACTTTGCCACAGAGTCAGGTCACATTCACCAGCCAAGAATTGTCCTTCCCTCCAGCCTCAGGACCAGCACAGACTGTCTGTCTGATTACAGAGACACACTCCTCCCCGCTTTGCAGGGGACGTCGTGCCCCACCAGCATATCACGTTGTCTGAGGACTGAATCATCCTCATGTTAGTGTGTGCGTGTATATTGTGTGTGTGTTGGTGAGAGACAAAGCGGTGTGTGTTCAAAAGAAACATTGGCGTTATCTCCCAGAGACTCTAGGAGCAGACAAAGGTTCCTGTCTTTGCCTAGCCCCAACAGCTCCCTCTCTTGCTCTTTATCTGTCTCCATCTCTTTATTTCTCTCTGGGAGATGCTGATTCAGTGGAACAAAGTGAAAGGAGTTGGTTAAATGCCCTCCTCTACTTGAAACCCAACCCTTTGTTCCAGTCAAACGCTGCGCTTTTGAATTAGCTCGCTCCATAGCCTGTTATGACGCTTGTCATGCTGGCAGGAGCGCATTATGGGATCTGCGCGTACGAGACTTTCATACACAGAGAGGAAGCCAATGTGCGTTGATGTGTGTCACTCTGGCCGCTTGAGAGTCAAGTTCTTCTTTCAGCCATGAGACGGCTTGGCTGTGCTCGTCAGCAGGTCTTGCTGTCAACACAGGCCATGCAGAACACTCTGACCTTGTTTGCCCGAATTAGACTTTGTAGTTGAGCTGAAAAGCTGATATGTGTTGTGACAAAGGTGCAACCCCCACAGCATGTAATCCTGATCTTGACATTGTCTTTTAATTGGCAGTTTTTCCATTTCTTAGTAAAGTAGAGGGCATGTTTTTTTTAGTATTTTGGGTTGAGACCTTCTTTCAGTATGTCATTTATTTTAATCCCCTGTAGCTGGTACAGTGTGTCCCCTCATTCTATCTGTGCTAATATGACAAATCACAATGTGATTAAGTAAAAGAATTGTGTTAATGCACGAATTTATCATCACACAGCTTAAAATCCAAATGTTTTCCTCTATGTGCTGCATGGTGCAGTAGGATGCACATGGATAATCCTGTGATGGAGGATGCAAGAGCAACCCCCATATGCAGCCATCTACATGATAATGTATCACACATACTTCTGGGAAGAGTTTATTGACAGGGGAGGAAGGCCATGTGGGCGGGTCGTAAACATTTCACGTTGGATATCAGATCTGGTTGGACAGAGCAGCCTGTGTGTGAGCGTGCATGTACCCATCTGCGCGCTTGCGTATGTGTGTCAATGCACAAGCAACAGCGCACGAGTTGTTGTGCGAGAGTCTGAGTGTGTGGGACATGTGTGGGCGTGTGTGTGTGTGTGGGTGAGCAGCATTCCTATCCGTCAAAGTCACAAGTGGGCCGCCCTCTGCCTCGGGAGAAAAATGAACCGTGCCCGGACGCACTCATCGTGCTGCTGTTGTTCTCCTGCTACCATTTCCTCCTGATTCACTCTGAGTGGCTGCGAGTGGGACAGACACACCTTGTTGGCCATCACAACACTACACTCACAACGATCACCACCGGAAGCTGACACATAGAGATGCCTGCATTCCTTGCATGCTCATACAAACAGTACAAATGAATGTTTGTAAAACGCAAAACTACTGTTTCTATCTCGCAGACAGGTGCGAGGGCGGCTCGGGTGGTAGGACTCATACCAACATGCACCAACACAAACACACAGCAGACAAAGGAAGAGTGCGTGAGGCGCAGGTTTGGTCAACATCCTACATATCTGACGTCAAGGCCATTATCAGTTTTTGTCCCGATTCCCAGGAAAACTATTTAGTTTGTCAAAGAAATAAAGCAGTTATGACTGTACTGATGTGAACTGACCTAGAGTGTGATCCCACTCTTTTCTTCTTACATGAGGCTCAGATCTTTATGTGTCTCTAATTTGATTTGTTATCTTTCAGACAGTATTGACTGCAGCTTGAGTGTCTGTTTCAGTCGGTTGGATAAAGTTTCTGAATTATTTGGAAGCTCAGCCATTTGAACGGTTGACACATGCAGATGGGTGGGTGAGAATGAATGGTGAGTGCAGACTCACGTTCAAACTCAGAGGAATATTTACGTACATTCAGACAAATAAGGACACTTACACTTACGACCGTGACTCAGAGTTCAACATAAAAAAGATATTACGAAATAAAAGCACAATATTGTATTTCAAAATATCCTTTTTCTGAAGCTTATGTTATTTCACAATGCTGTTTTTTTTCCTTCAAATGACTTTTGTCACTTTTTCATGACAAAGTCTTTGTCAGTCAGGCAACAGGGCAAAGACAGTTGAGTGATTGGCTGTGGCTTTAGTCTGAATGTCACAGATGACATTCAGATGATGCAGTGGTATCCTATATCTAAGGGCATATGTAGTGACACACCATATGTTTCATGTGCAGAATAGTGAAATTCACATACAGCACTGTGTGATGTCTGTCCTGGCAATGGATATAATATATCTATAAGATCTGAGTCACAGGTCTGCCCATGTGCAAATCAGTATGTGAAAGCATTTGACATGACACATGTCAAAAATCCAAAAATATAATAGAAATACAACTCATAAACAATGTAATCATAATTCTGGTGTTGCCTAAAATGTTGTTATATACTATGATGACTTAAAATTGTTGAGTGTAAGATAGTGTTTCCTCGTTATCTTTAATTTGTCAATGTTTTTAACAGCAGGTGTGACTTAGATGGTAACAAGTGTCCTATAAACACATGTGCCTACATGCTTGAAGTAACCTGGTCATAGTAGAAGGAGTAGAAGGAAATGTGGAACAGGATAAGTGTTAAATGTTGGGATGGAGTTCAGTAGCACCCAAGATACAGTGTAGGATAAAAAAAGAATCTTCAGAGAGAAGAGGGGTGATGAGTTGAGTGGGAGTGGGAAGGATTTCACTGTGGACAGGGCCTCTGATCCCACACCTGCAGAAGGAGCCCTGCTTGAAGTGCCTTCTCGCTCACCCCATCGGCTCACAGCACAGATGACTGATGACACATATCAAGCTCTACAGCTTTACACGCCGAAGCAGACACTGTGCCAGATAACAGTGGCAGAGGCACGGCTTGAGAAACAAAGTGAGAGAAAATGTGCAAAACGTGCAATGATGGGACAAGAAAAGAAAAGTGTCACTCTAGACCATGATTTAGTCACGCTCACACTTTACAGTAGCTTCTGAACATACAAGCCAGGAACATTTCGACCAGATCCCCAATTCCAACATGGCGAGTCACGACATTCCTTCGAATTTAGTCATCAAAACTTTGAAATGAAACTTCACAGGGAGCAGTTTACTTCATCTCCCAAATGCAGATTCATCATCTGTTGAATGAATCATGTCAACATCGATTTAAGTACACATTGTAAAGTTTATGTTTTTCAGTTGTTCCTTTGTTCCTCAGTGAGTGAGTGAGTGAGTGAGTGAGTGAGTGAGTGAGTGATGAGTGAGCACAAGAACCACCCTGGACTGAGTAGCACCCAGAGGCACAAACATTTCACAATCAAGCTCACTGAGTTCATTCTGTACAGCTGGCGTATTCGTCACACAGCTGAATATATGTTGTGTGTGTGTGTGTGTGTGTGTGTGTCACTGATGAGTAATAGTATATATTGCTTTTCTGTATGACATTTTGAACGTGCTAGTTATTCCACCTTTACTCAACACATTCCTAAAGGTTGATAAGATGTACTTGTGTTTTTTAGTGTGTAATCAGCATGCCAGTTCTCATTCTTCGGCATGACACTGTTTTTAAACAATGGTATATTCGTCATTGTGGTTCAATAAATACAGTGTACCAGTTCAGTCAACCATATCACTATTATGTAACAGCTATTTGTTGAAGTGGCATAGTTGAATTCTGATTATTAGGAGTTTATTCTTTGACTTGCTTCATTGGTCAAAGGAACACTTGATTGAGAGTAAATGTGGTACCTCATATCTGTTTGCTAAATGTGAAGCTGCAGCACTTAGCCTAGCATTAAAACTGCAAGTACAATGAAACAGCTAGGCTGCATCTATCCAAAGCTCAATGACATGAACTATTGTGTTTGTTTCATTTAGAAAGTTATGGGTTTTATGAAGAGATGGATGGAAGCTGGATCATTTCTGGCCCACATACAGTGACTTCTTGGAGTTTAGTCATTTTTATTGAACAGTGAGTGCTGAATTGCTAAGATGTGCATTTTCTTTAACCTTTTCAAAAGAGCAAGTCCAGCTGTTTCCCTGTTTTTCAGTCTTTGAACTAAGCTGTATTAACGGTCTCCAGGCTATAGCTTCATATTTAGCATTCACATAAATGTGCTATCAGTATAAGATCTCTTGGCAAAAAAAGCAAATATGTGTGGTTCTGAAAATGCCTAGGTGTTCAAAATGCAACATCTATAATTAAAACCACTAGTTCTCAGTATAATAATAATGAGAATGAATGCACACTGTTATTTGAGCTGTTATAGGCTATTATGTCCGCAACAGGATAGTTCACACTGCTTTCCATATTCTGTCCATGTGCAGTGAAGCGTTCAGTCATATTCATAGGCTCGCTTGTGTTGTGGTGCTGCATGACTCATAAGACACTAGTGCTGCACTGAACTTCCAAACCCCAGACCCAGACCCAGGTCTGTTAACCACTTACTGCACAGCCTAACCCCAGTGGTGTAAATTCAACACCCTGACAAAGTGGACCTGATAATTGCTGCCTTTTACAGAGCCAGGCTGCTCACACTTAAAAGGCCCACAATAGGACTCAACCTGGAACTGGGCTGAATGTGCTAAATAAGCTAATGAAATCCGCCCACAGGACACAAGCCGGGCACGATAAGAACCTTTCTAGCTGTGAAACTCGGCCATGCTTGGAGGGTGTTAGCGCTATCTGTTTGTTTATTTGTCTGTTTGACAGCCCACGGCATAGCGCCAGAGGAACTGCTGGTCCGACAAAGGTTAGGTGTCAGCATGGAGTGTATAAAATAGAAGAGAGCAGAACAAGTGTGTGTGTGAGAGAGAGAGAGAGGGAGAGGGAGAGAGACGGGATAAAATAGGAGCGAGAGAGAGAGAGAGAGAGAGAGTGGAGGAGAGAGAGACTCAGGGCAGGAAGTGTGGGTGGGTGGGTAGGTGGTTTTGGCAATGCAGAATGGACTTCTTGCGTATTACTTCTGGTAAAACAAAGATACGACTTTTGCAATGGGTCTACCCATTCACTGAGTAGTGTGAGTTGTAAAGAAATGTTGCTCTTTAAGGTCAACGTGCGTTGAGGGGACACCAAATCATTTTAAGAGCAACACGTTGTGATGCACACCAGTACTTCCAGCGCTTTTACACTGAAAGAAAACATAGGAGATAATAGCAGTGTGTGTGTGTGTGTGTGTATGTGTACAGTATGCAGTGATGAATACCAGATGCAGGCATTTCCTTTGTTGGTGCAAGCAAGTTCAGAACTTGCCAAATCACCCTGCTCTCCTCCCACACGGTCGAATACTTCCACACACACACCCACACACACTCCTGAATCCCTGCCCACTAATCCTCCACCAGGCTTAGGGGTAGCTGAGGCTGTGGGCTAATTCAATCTTGGCTGGTGCTCGTCTGTTTTACATCTCTCCTGTTGTCTTCCTGTTCTCCACCCTTGGTCCTTGCACTCTCACTCTTGCTTAATTTGTTGTTTTCCCTCTATCTCTCCTTCTGCTTTTACTCCCCACTTCTTTGCTCAAGAGAAGGACTGTTGAATCATCTTTTTACTTTTTTTTGCTTGCTTTTAGTGTCTCCCGTTGTCTTCTTTTCAGCAGCTTATTTGCTCCCTACAGCAGGTCTGCAGTTGACATGCAGTAATCTAATCACTGATAGCGAAGGTCATTACAGGTCACATGATTGAGTTGGCCGGCTGTGCAGAGAGTTGATCTCATCTGTGACGTCAGCCCAGAGAAGTGCGCAGTGGCCTTCTCCCTATCATATTCTTAAAATAGTCCCCCTGTCCCTACTGACGACGTCATCCATTCCCGTCTCCCTCTGGCTCCGCTCTCCCCTTTTCCCCCTTTGCCCTCTTTTTTCCACCCCCCCCTCTCCTAACTTTCCAGCCTCTGCTGGCCCGCCTTTCCCCCTCTGTCTCTGCCATCCCTGTGTTTGCGGTTCACAATATCAGCAGTTATGTCACAAAAGAGTTCATTGTACTTTATGCAGATTGCTTTCGAGCATTTCTAGTAATGTAACAGGTTCAATTAGGAAAAACACCATTACGGATTTCTTCTGAAAAATCATTTACAAAATAATGCAAATGAATCCAGTCTTGCCCAGCACGCAGCTTCCCCGGCACTTGAAAGAATTGTCAAGAATTCAATCAAGATCAGTGACCTGCCACCCGTCATTTCTGAGAAGAGGAGCACTTGGATGGTGAAAAAAGAATGCCACCAATGACGTGTGGTTAAATATTTACTGTGTATGGGTGGAATACCATGAATCCAAAGTGAGTTACACAGGAAAGGCTGTATCTATATAACTAATGATCAAAGGCGAAGCTTTAATTTAACCCAGTCCACAAGCATTGCAGCAGCATTTGCTCCGCTGTGAAAGCTCCACCAGTCAAACTGTCATTATCATATGCATATGAAACTAGGAAGTGCTCTCAAAAGCCGTGAAAACCCACGAATGTTGAGAGTTTCACCGAGACGCAGCAGTTAGAAAAAGATGACTAAGCACTTAACTGTCATATCACGTATTTTTGATACAAGTGTTGATGTTCCATGATCTTCCCAAATGTAGTCCAGGGTAACTATTTTTCTCTGTGTTGTGTTGGTGGCTGATAAGGAATGAGACAGAGGCATCTGCTGCCCCTCCAGTTGGGGGTATCTACTTTCCCAGAGGTAAACCTTGTGTAACCCAGAGGAGACTCCAGGCAGCGACAGTTGAACGGATGGCTTCAGTGTGACGACGTAGATTCTATTTTGACACTTCCTAGCATAGCAGTCCAACTACTACAGGAGAAGGACTGTCGACAGAGTCTACGTCATCATGTTACGCAGTAGTAGCCCTCAGCTGTTGCTGCTTACGCTGCCTGACTATATCGGTGCACCAACTTGTCACGACCAGGTTTCTACAGGCACACCTTTTCTCTGCAGAGCCTGACACAGACTCTGCATTACTAACATTTACTATCTTCTAATACATCAATAAATCAGGATACATCACATTTTTACTGTATAGCTACAATAACCGTCTGTGAAAGCTATTTTCCCATCCGCCAGCAACAATTCTATGAATTATTAAACCCTAAAAATATATGGAAAAATAAGACATTATTTATGAAAAAAGGCTAAACACATTTAAATACTGACATAAAAATGAATGAGCTCACATACAAGTGCAGACCTTTGGAAGAGAACAGGAGAGAGCAGCAGACCACATGAGATTTGTGCATATATTTTGTTGTTTTTAGTCACGCATGGCTTTCGGGGGGGGGCCAGCGTCACAGAGTGATAAATATCCAAATATTAGGCAGGCAGGTTGAAATTCCCATAGTAATAGTTCTGATAGCAACAGTGTGCCAATGGAGGACACATTACATTATCATCAATCATTTATTTTTGCTTGATTTGTGTTACCTTCTATAATAGTTGGCTGACACAAACACGAAAACAAACCGGCCTGATGAGCTTATTCTCTACTGACTGTAGTTGTTTGTCATCCTCTTCCTGTCTCTCACCACCATGCTGGTCATAAACTTCATCAACATGCCTGAAGCTCTGAATTATAAACCAGATGATAACTAACCTCACTTCACTCGTTCCAACAGGCTCTAGCCCTGGCTATGTTTAGTCATGTCTATTCTTTCTATTTGATGTTACTTGATACAGCCAGTCGAGTTCATGGTTAATTAGTCAGTTGTGTCTATTTATACCAGCCGACAGGTCTGGTGTTGACTGCTTTTTAAGGACGTGTTTATCCAGTATTCATCAGTGTTGCACATAATCAAGACTGTGGATAGTGAAAAAAATTATACCATCAGACACATTTCTCGGTGGGTTGGCTGTAATGTGCCAAGTTCAGACGGAGTTTAAAGGCTAATTTGAGACTACAAATGGGTGTGGAGGCAGTAATTCGCTGGTACTCGCTGGCATGTCATGATAATTTAGAACATTCTGTCAGACAGTATCTGATACTAATCAGTGTCATTACTGACTCTTCACAAAGGACTTTTATGATCTTTGTTGAAACCGTGACTGAGATCATTCACATTGTCCGAGACTTTGACTCTTTGGCACTGTGGTTATACAAACATGTTGTGTGGCTTCCCTCCCTCCTCCTCTCTGACACTTTTATTGTTAATGTTCACTGTGACGCCAACAACAGTGAATATGATTCTTGACCCGTGAGATGTTGACACACAGTAGAATAATAATTAATTAGATCGCCAGCACATAATGTGTTGTTACATCAACATAGTGTATAGCACAACCTGCTGTCAGCCATGCTACTCATTCATATTTTGGGGCATTTAGTGTGTTTACTTTCTAATCATATTACAACAGTTCAGTTCCATCCAGAGAGCTAACCTGCTTAGGTTTTAAATGTGCTGATGCCATATTTCTTCTGTAGTTACTTCAATTTTTGCTTACCTAACCCTAACCCTTAATATTAATATACAGCTGTGTGGCAATTAAACATTATGACCATTGTGCAGTTCCTGCATGTAGTAGTTCATCTACACTTTTCCTGTATGTAGTAAATCCATCTATCTGACCTTTTCAGAGTCATTTCAAAGCACTTTGGCCTTCTATTTGGAGTCATGGAACAATCCCACCTCCTCAGCTTCCACGTGTGGAATCAGTCAGTTGCTGCATTCAGAGGATGTCTGGCCTGGACTCACCTCACACGAAACACCAGCACATGCAGTAAGAGCTATTGGCTACAAGGACTATATGTTACAACAATCAAAAGCAGGGCAACATGGGTAATTGGTAAAATGGAGTTCTGCAGTATAAAGGGTCTTGTCTGTAATGCTATACTCTGAACATTTGATATATCACTCATCTTCTTAACAGGAGCCACGCACACTTTAAATATATCTGTTTGTACATCATCATCATTATTAGCTCAGTTGTTGGACCCTACACCACCAGACATAGATGTTGTTGATGGCCATCAACATGAGGCCCCCAGACCTGCCTGAGCTGGTTCATGCGTGTTAAGGGAGTTATTTCTGCCTCCTTTGGGTGTCCTAAGCGGAAACTACAGTGGCTTGTTGGCATATTTTCCTACAGCGTTTCAGCGGAGAGTCTTGTGATTATGAAAGCACAATGAGTTGTCAGTCACTATGGGTTCAGAAATAAGCATCGCCCAGCACAGCGGGATTAGCTGGTGAAGGTTCAAGGGGAGCAAGTTTACACCAGTCATCTCGGAAAGCATGCCACATGCAGTTTCATTTCTGTAATTTGCTGTCTTGTTGTTTCTCTAATTTAAAGTTCACGCTGACATGAACAGTTTGAAAGGTGTTTGAAGGTGATACGCTTCACTTCCCCAATTCCTTGTTTCGGTGTGACAGTACATATAATGCAAGAATAAGAAAGCAACATATAATCTGATTAAAATTCATGGTTTTCATGTTTACAGTGAGGGAGCTAGAATGAACATTTCTAAGGATGTTGTTGTTGTTTTTTTTTAAACAATCTGAAAAGTGGTGAATTTCTCAATGCAAAAGCCATGACATATATTCATCTGTGACAAATGTGCAGGTGAATAAATATAAGAGTATGTCAAAGTATCAGTGTATCGATCAAGTGTATCGATCGAAATTTAACACATCTCATGTGGTCCTTCCAACATAATACATATGACTCAGCAGAACAGCAGTTCTTCACATGACACAAGCATGTTAACATCGGGCAGTGCCACCACCACTACCAGAAAGAAGAGTCAGTTATCTTTCAAAGTGACCTCATAACGGACGTCGTTTTTTTTCCTTTTTAATCATTTTGTCAGGAAATGTGACATCATCATTTGAAGAAAGTCAATGTAAAGAAATCCTGTTTCAGTTGGAAAGTTTCAAAACAGCACAGGTGGCAGAACCGAAACAATGACACGAAGGTTTCTACACAGCTTAAGAGGAAGCGAAGGAAACCCTGAGGTGCTCCTATGCTGCTATTTACACTCGGCCTCAATTCCTCTTTTGGCATGTTGTGGTTATGCACACGCACATGTGTGTGTACACTCACAGAGAAAGAGAGAGAGAGAGAGAGAAACAGACACACATGCACGCACAGGCATATAAAAGGTCCCTCACCTGTTCAAAACATGCAATTAAAAGGGCAACAAATAACCAACAGCACTTTCATGATGAGCATGTGTGTTCGTGCACAAGTAATGAATGTGTCATCACGTGCTTGGATAGATCCTGGAGTTGTTTTGGAAAAAGAGAACACAGCAGCTTAACCCAGCTAACAGCAGACTACAGGAAAATGCATGCAATAAAAAAAAAGTACAAGGAGGGAAAAAACAAACCCTGGGCCTGAAGGACAGATCACATGGTGCTGTCTGATCTGAGCAGAGGAGAGAGAGAGGGGAAAGAGTGTGTGAACTGTGGGACAGGAAAATTGCAATGATCCCAGAGATGACTAACACTGCAGACGGGTAGTGGAGCGAATCAGACGTCATCTGCACTGAGGGATCAGTGTTTGGTCCCTTGTTTGGAACGAGTCGAGTGTCTGCACCGGGGTTAGTGGCATGCATACTACTGTTAGCTCTGGTTCACAGTTGTCAGCTCAGATGGCGACCCCCTCCCCCATATCATGGCTCTTGCATGAACTATTACACAGGTGGCAAGTGAACCACCTGTCTGCCATTGCAATTAATCACTGTGTGATGATTAGGGTGCTAGATCATATACGGGAATGTTTCCCAACCTTTTTAATCAGATGTAGCCCTCTAGCTCTGACACCACTCATGCATTTCTTTTATCGATTTTAATTTTTATTTATTTGTTTATCTATCACCTTGAACTGTTATTTGTCCACCATTTAAGCAAATCACTTTTAACCACCCTATATTCTTGCTGACTATACTTTCAGGTAGAAAGCGGTGTTCAAGTGTTACTTGAATATTGTAATTTTCTTCTTATTGTTATTATTCAAAATGTAATTTCCAGCATTTTTGAGTACATGCATATACCCACAACTGTTCATGTAGCCCCCTGGGTAACCTCTGGTGTTAAATCCTTGTAGTAGAGCAACAAATATATGCTGCTCCCTCTTTTTTTAGGCAGAAATCTGCTTCTGAGAGCCAAGCTTGTAAAGAATTGTAAAGCCAGACAGAAGTTGAGCCTCCTCAACTGGCTTTTTATCTGTGCATACTGTCAACACGGGCATGAAACGCCATACTGCTCTCCACACTTCCTTGAACAGCACTTATGTGTCCTTATGTGGCTCTACATTGTCTTACCTCATGATCTTTCGAATCTTCCTTATTTGTCAATACCCTCTTTGTTTCCAAATCTCCTCCCCTTGACATGCACTCACAGCAACTCATGCTGTGCTGTACACACAGGTTGGGTCCCACCCTGTTACTGCACTCATCTGAACCCTGTAGCATGTGACACCTCTAGCTGGAATGCCAAACAGTCGCAAATCCCATTGTCAGCAGCTACTGGGAAAAGATGGATATTTTACACATCTGTCCCAGCCAAACCAAGCACCGCATCATCCTCATGCTCTTTCACAATCACATGCACACACATGCACTGGCTTCACTCATTTTCTTTATCCAGTTTTCTTTAGGGGAAGATTTAATTCCACTCGCATTGCTTTTTGTTGACAGCCATTGCATCCTTTAGATTACATTCACCCATACTGCTGTAAAAATCGCATGAAACCATTCAGATCTGCTAATTAAGGCCTTGAATTTGAAATCAAAATGAGGAGTGGATGTTTTTCTTTGGTGATTTGTAATTGAGTGAAGATTACCAAAGCACATGCAAAACTGGAAACAGATCGGGGATATGGAATAACTCCAAACTCAATTTAAGCAAATCTGCAGCGTGTTTGTTGCTGCTTATGTAAATGTGCCCCACCTGTGCTGCTTCTAGGAAATAAAAGAGCAACACTGAAGACTGCATGGAGCTTTTTGTAGCTCTTTAGTGTTGTTCCATTATGACCTGGGTTTACAAGAAGATGTCACAAACAAGGATAGCTTAAGATTTCATGGCTGAATAGACATAAATATATAAACATATTGGGTTATTATGTGGATTCTTATGTGGATGTAGACAGTGTTGGTGGTAGATGCAGCCATAGGTCTCTTTTGTGGTCATTTTTATACCTGCATGTACTTGAAACAGCTGCTCATTTGTAAGTGAATATGCATAGACACACACAAGGACGGAAAAGCACTCTTCCCCTCTCCCACAAAAACACTGCAATGATTACCTGCCTTGCCACTCAGGGGCCATTTGCTCTTACCACAAAGCTGATTATCTCACCCCTACAGCGGGCTGTATTTGCAGCTTTGCAATTTTCTCCCAGATGCCCACACTGCTATTTGTAGAAATGTTACCTAGCTGGCACAGGCTGAAATATGTTTGTGTTTGTGTGGATGTTTGCGTCTGGTTGAGTGTTTGCGGCGGTGCCTGGCTTTGTGCGTGTGTGCGTTTGACAGGTGGGTGGGTGTTTGTGTGGAATGGAAGGCTGTAAGAATGGAGGGATGGATGACACAAACAGGGCAGAGTGGTGGGAGGCTGGTGTCAGGGCCCTACTCCCACTATCAGGCTGGATGCAGTATCTGACAGCTGACTGAGAGTCTGCAGGCCCCCTCTTTACACAGTCCCACCAAAAGGTCAGTACTTCAATCAGCTCTGCTCTCCGGATGCCGCTCTTTCTCTCGTGTTACTGCAGAGCCTCCATTCGTCCCCTTGATGCACACTTAGCTGTGCTTGACCATATCTCACAGGGAGGAAATGTAGTCTTCACACACAAGAAAGCAGCCTCCAGAACACTTCCGTGTATCTGCACCACACAACATCTACATTACATTAAAGTTCCACAGCAGATGATTATGCACACTGGATAATATGTAGTTCTTGTAAAAATTGCCATCCCCAAAAATCATTGCTGGCTCTAAACTCCAAGCATAAAAAAAAAACTTCAGGTCTCTAATTTACCTTCACACATGAGGCAGTGTCGATATCCTGCAGCCTACCACCTGCCACTGGAAAATGTTCCTTGCGCATGATCAATCAAATGTTGTTTAGTGGGTATCTTTACGGCACGGGCAAAAAACAGGACAAACAAGACAAACAGACTCACAGTGATTGTTTTTCAAAACATTACATTCCTTCAGGTGAATGAGTCATCTGTAGTGTAATCTTATGTCTTAAAAGTATGTGATTGTAATGTGTTTTTTTGTGAGTCACAGCACCTGACTAAAATTCAGAAAAATCTGATCAGATCTCTCATAATGCGTCATCTGTCACTAACGTAACGCTCTTATTATTCACCTGTTACGCAGTTTTATGTTTTCATAGCTGTGCCTGATAAATTAACAGGTTCCCCAATGCTGTCAGCGGCATGAATTATCATTAACATGAGGAGTGAAATGTCAATGGGGGGTGCATGTGAAGTATGTCCCATGATTCCATGAGGCTAATAAGAGCATTGATATTAAAGAGATGAAGAGGGTTTCAGTTTGAGTATCCGCTGAGAGACTCTTATCTGTGTTTCAAGTCTGATGAGGTTAAAGTCACTCCATATCCTGGCCCATATAGCCGATGACAAGACGCTCTGAAGCTATAGAGGAAAATACCACGCTGCCTCACAGCCAGTGTGTGTGTCATGTTGACTTTTCTGCCAGGACATAAAGAAAATTGCGTGCCTCCATTCTTTCCACCGGCTGCATGATTAATTTTACTGCCCACCACTTGACTGCGAGGTCCTGCCCTCACACTGACAGATGCTTGGGCACAAGCCGAGCTACGCCCTCCACGTATAGATGCAAGCTCATGTTTTACACCATTCTGGGCTATTTGAACATTTGGTTCAAGTATATATTGAAATAGGAGCACAATATGACAGCGTCTGATTTATTTTAAACAATTAGTCAACTTGTCAATAATTAGACCATCAGAGCAGCCATCTATTTTAATAATACATTAATTGTCAGTGATTTATCATGTTGTAAGCCATTCCTGTGCTAAATGCTAACATGTTGATGTAGCCTAAAGCCATTAGCTTATTAGCTAATTAGCTCTAGACACAAAGCACAGCTGAGGCTGATAGTGACATCGTTAGTTTCACAGGTGTAAACGGTGCGGCTAAGATGCACAACATCAATTGATTTCTGGCTAGTGCTCAAATCAATACCTCAGTCAGCACACTCATATAGTACTCTGTGTTCCTGGCATAGTGCCTGAATTTCAACATTGTGTCCCAAATCAAACACTGCTGTTGTGCACTCAACGGAAACGCTGATCACAACAGGTGAGCGTTTGCCAGCTGTTTGGCTCACTTGGTTTCAAATTCAAGGTTTAACTTCCCTGTGTGTGTCATGCAACATGGTAATTAAGGTACTATTATGTCCCTCTTCTATCACCACAGTCACATATATCATGTCATCTAGTGTCCCGTCCCCCTGCGTGGCCAAAATGGCAATCATTTAGGGTCAGAGGTTTTGAGCGCCCCATCTGAGAACTTATACTACTGTTGTACACTGCATGTACATTATAAGTGTGACTATGAAAATATGCAAGTTGAGACAGGGTCATGACCGATTTAAACATATGAATGATCTGTAAAATAACTGTCTAACCAACTATTAAACCCAAATCTGATAAAAGGCACGAACATTAAACTGAACATCATAATTGCTGATGATTCATTTTTGCGTAGCTCAACGAATTGTTTTCACACTATGCCGATCCAAGCTCTTAAAATTACTCAGCTGCCGACAACACCAAAGGCACTCATAGCTGTGGCTTCTTTTCAAACCAAAATCTCACAGAAGAATACACGGCTCTACTATCATTTCGGAACTGGCATCATTTATATGACTCACATGGGCTTGTCTCCTTTATTCTCACCTCGGTTGACTCAGTAAATACTGTATAGCCCAGTGAGTCCTCACAAAGCCGGGAGCTGTGCTAAGTGCACTACTCAAAGATGACACCATGGGTTGTCATAGTGTGTATCATGTTATTCTGTCTCCCAGGTGCAAACTGCCCAATCTTTTAATTACAGCACAGGAACATCCATAGGAGATAATGTCGATGGTTACTTATTATCACAGGCCTCATCAGCCCTACAACTGAGTGGCTCTTGAGTAAGGGCTCTCACTGGATGCTCATTGTCCTTTATAAATTCACACCATGAATGTACAGCACTTCAATGCATTCATATTAATGTTCAGCCCCACAGCGCTCAGGCCAAGCAGTTCATTGTTTTTCTGAATGTAGTGACTTTGACTTAGTCATGCTTTTGGTGCCAGCAAAACTAAAACTGTACATATCTCAGACAAAAAGTCTAGTTCCTCAATAACAGTATCTTCTTTTTCTGAGAGGACTGGAACATCCTGCCCTCTCTACATGACTGCACGCAAACTCAGTGAACAGAGCGTGCACATGGAAAGCACATGGTCATTTTTAGCTGTACCTCACAACGAGGGTGGTATCTCAGTGCAGAGCAGAGACGAATATTGAGTAGAGCTCAGTTTCAACTTCGCCTATAATAAATCCGAATTAAAGAAGTGGTGGTTTTGACATGACCGTTTCATCTCGTCTGTCTGAAGTGTTACTCACTTGCATGTCTCCAGGATCTGAGGCTGACTGATGAGTGAGTGTGAGTGTGTATTGTCAACAAGTGTGCGAGTGTGTGTGTGTGTGCACAACAGGGATGAGAAGGTTTTGATCAAACAGACAGATTGGAAAGAAGAACAGAGAGCAGGATGTGTGAGGGGTGTTGAGAACTTTTTTTTTTTTTTAAATAATGGATTCTGGCCTCAGTCACAGCCTGCAAGTCTGCACAGCACTTTTCTATCGGTGGAAAAAAGATATTTCAAAACTTTTGACATTTTTAAACGCGCTGTTATCTGGGTTCACTGATTATAGAGGTGGGTCTGCTCACTGTAATGAATGGAATAGATTAATTTTCCTCTTGAAAAGTCATCCCTTGATGTAGATGATGCTGCTATAAAAACCTATGAGCAGCAGTTTCACCGTGCACATCAAAGAGCGTTTCTGTTTAAACACCAGCGCTTCCACTTGTTACAGGTCCTCAAGAGTTTTGACATTTAAAAATAAACAGGTTGCGGTTTCTGCTCTGAAAAAGCTTCAAGTCGGCACGTGAATGAGGTCAGCACCTCCTGGAACCTGTCTAAGATGAAACCTGTGGTTATGAAACAAGAAAAAAAAGGTCCAGTTTTCCACAGGATGGGCAGCAGAGGACTTTTCCTGGCCTGGTCACACAATCCTGAGGTCACCACTCATAACAAATAAGCACTGCCAGCACAAAACCACAGCAGTGACTGAGAGATCCGAGTAACTTCAGCACTGTTACAGTAAACATGACTAAGTTCTTACTAGTTGGAGAAGCTGACACACTGCTCTGTAATTCAGAAAGAGGATCCTTCTTGTAAGGAAATAGCAGAGCAGCAGAGGTGATGACGATCCCCTCCCTTTAACTGTGGGTTGGTATGAAGTCCACTAAAAATTTGAATGCCTGAAATGTTTTGTTGTGAAGTAGCTGATATGTGCTGCCCCCCAGTGGCAGAAATATATAGTACAAAAAGAAGACTGACTCCCTTATCTTTTCCACTCATGGCATTTTTGCTTATTAAAAAAAAAGTGCTATACTATCTTTTTCTCTTATTTTTCTATTTGTGTTGTGTGTTATACGCCTGCAGCTGCAACGCAGTAATTACCCAGCCTGGCATCAATACAGTACATCTTATCGTAATGTAAAAAAAAACAAACACTTGATACGTATTTCCTTTAATGGTGACTCCAAACAAATGATCAAATCTATTGATATCTAATCGACTGGATCACATCGACTTCATTCATCATAGCAGCAAAGATCGAAAGAAGACACGAACTTCACCATCGGGTAATTCCAAATAAATTTATTTTTTTTATTTCATCCACTGTACAAAGAAGCATGGAGTCTTCTGGACACTGATGTGACTGAGCTGGAGACATAGATGGACCATTGACTTCCATCAAAGAAACAGAAAAGATTACCTGGAGGGGGAGGGAGAAAATAACCGTTTGATATACACAAAACAACATTTTGTATCTAAGTGACCACAGATTCCTGTCGATGTTTCTATTTTCTATAATGTTATCAACTAAGAACGGTCCTGCATCAGTACTCTTGAGTTGGACTAAAGGCATGAACAGGACTGGTGAGCTGATCATGGTGCAGAAACCGAGGTGTCGTACCACAGGTCTACTCCAGAGCCTTGACGATGGCCTCACTGGCTTCTATGCTGATCTGGACTGCCGCCCTCGCTGCCTCGTCAGTTGCTCCTGCCAGTTCAGACTGGGCCTTCTCCAGGTTGGCCCTGGCAGCCTAAAAACAGATAGAAAAAAAAACAATGTATAACGAGGGGAAACAATAAAGGAAAGTGTCTGATAACGCTCATTTGTTTTCAATTGAATATGAGCATTTTAAACATCTTAGTTGTGGTTGCCATCTTTGATGATGTTGACTGTTTTCCTCCTGAACCAAATTACTACTCCCATGATGAAGCTGAGGCAAAGAGCAACGTGAGATTTGAGGAATCGCTACATTGGAATCATCATCTGTTACACACACACACAAAAAAAAAACACATGACGCCTCACTATCCTGGTAGAATCTGACTCAAGGAAATGGGAAGGGGAAAAAAAAGCCTAACTCCTGTGATCCCAAAAATGCTCTGCAGCCGACTGAAATGTAAGAGGGAACAGTGAGGCTGAACAAGAATGAGTCAAAAGTGGGCAGAAAGACGAGCAGAGAAAATCCTCGCTGCCTCTTTGCTCTGAAAGCTCCATTTGTCACAGTAGCGATTAGAAAAGAGAAATGCCAAACATAGCTGGAAGTTAAAGGTCTCCCAGCAGGGATTTGACACATCTGCTATAACTCA